>CATIWQ010145491.1:0-27626 GCA_949673415.1 Euphorbia schlechtendalii | reverse complement strand
TATATGTTTACAAATATGTTTTGCAGGCACATATAAATCAAAATTTATCAAAACAAAATAAATAACATAACAAAAAATAAATATCAAACAATAGGGAAAAATACCTTCAGCGGAATCACTGATGTAGAGACTTAGCATGCTAATAACGTGTTGTAAATATGCTAGAACATAAGAAGAATAAAAGAAAATAACAAGTATGTAAATTTTTCTCTTGTATTCAACATATGAAATATGTTTATATTTATAGGCATATTATAAGAAAATGAAAAGATACAAGTTACATAATAAAGAGTGTAAGTTATGGACATCAATACAATTAACT
The DNA here is from genome assembly GCA_949673415.1 of Euphorbia schlechtendalii. Classification (NCBI taxonomy): domain Eukaryota; kingdom Viridiplantae; phylum Streptophyta; class Magnoliopsida; order Malpighiales; family Euphorbiaceae; genus Euphorbia; species Euphorbia schlechtendalii. The sequence goes on along the minus strand of CATIWQ010145491.1, from coordinate 27,304 downwards.
ACTAGTAACATCTCTATAATAATTCTATATTATTTCAACACCTATAAATTTATGGACAAGTAGTAAAGACCCAATAATGATGGATTTAAGTGAAACAAAACAAAAGAATACCAACAAAAGTTAACAACACTTTAGATATTTTAGCAGATTTACATAAGAATGAAAAATTTAATGGCAGAACAAAAACATAGTATAGTAACATTTCTTAAGAATCATGTACAAGAAATAATAGAAAAGGAGATATATAAATATGAACCTTTAAAGAATAAAAATGGTAAACAAAAAGAATACGATGAGAAAGGAAATACATCAAACGAGTCAAATTATTTAAAATTAAAAATTGAAAAACAATCAAGAAATAAAATAACTAAAAAAGGAAAATATTAAATTAATTATGAACTTTAATGAAGAATGGTTAGATAAATATAAAAATTATAGAAATCTTTACCTTGTAGGAATAAAATTTGTGATGAAGGCATATTTTCACAAAAATATAAAAATAAGTAAATTTGATTTACTAAAAACTTAAATTTACAATTGAACAAGATTTAGACATACCAGTTTTAGGGAAGTCCTCAAAATTCCTACCAAAACAAACTCTATTCAACAAATGGTGATCATTAACCTTTGGAGACTTACCAAATCAAGCTTTGGACTTATAGTCAAGCATCAAACTACAAGTAAAGATTAACAATCATTTGAAGACATTCCAAATGAAGAAATTAACTACTAGAAACCTTGAAGATCTAAGCCTCATCTCACAACGGTCACAAGATGCCTCTAACAGCTTCATAACAACTAGCTACTTCAAATTGCTTATAAAAACTTGTCAAAATCAGTTATGAAGACACAACAAAAGATAAAAAAAACCTTAATTGATAATCTCATTTGCTACTACGAATTTGAGCTTAATCTTTTCATAATTCTAAGAGAGATTGAGAGATATTTACCTAAGCACTTCATTGTAATCATCTATAGATTATTAACTTAGAAGAAAGAGAGTGAATTCTTGAGTGATCAAGTGTTCTTTCTTCACAAACTTATTCAATTTTGTGATTGAGAAAGCACTACTTGGGTTATAGGTGGTGGGGAACTTAATTATTATATTCAAGCTTATAAGGAGGGTATTTTCAAGTAAGGAATAAACTAAGTTATCAATAGGTTTGGATTCTACCTGTTAGAAATAATTCTATAGTGGATTACAACTCAAGAAGGAATTAGAGACTAGAGTAGGCATGGGCTGCTGAATTAAGATAAATTGCTTTGTTTACTTTCTAACTCTATCTCTTTTAATTTATCTCTGCTATTGATATCTCTATTTATTGTGCTATTGATATAAACTATGATATTGATATTGATTTTGAAGAGTTCACTGTTTGTTTACATGCACTACTTATCTAATATTGATTATTGTTGTTCGTATGACTAAATAAGTATGTGTTAAATGTTGATAGTCAAATTCGCAATAGTCTATCACATTATTCATATGTGTATTGAAATTGATATTAATCACCTATAATGAGTTATTTTTGCTATTGCATCAATGATATTGAAGAGTGATATTGATAGTATCTCTGGTATTGAGATTAATACTGAGATTCCATGAAAGATTTTTAATTATTTTTACTTCAATTCACCCCCTCTTGATCTAGTTGTCCATAAGTAAATGGACCAACTGTTGTCTCATTGAAGAAGGGAAAGAAGGGCTTAATGCAGATATTGAACCCAATATCTCCAGTACCTAAGCCATTTTTCAACTTTCTATGGTTGCTGTTAATGAAGGCTATGAGGAAAATATTAAATAAGTGAAGAAAAAAGGGGAGAGACAAAAGCAAGCTCTTAATAATTCTCAAAATTTCCTAGCCAAGAAACAATAGCACTCTGAACCATAATCTACTTAACAACAGCAGCATAAGTTGTCTGAGAAGGAGGGTAAGCTCTATATGGGACCTTTTCCACCTAAGATTGATCTTGTCGAACTACAAAGAAGAAGACAAGAAGATCCTCCAATCAAGTTCAATCCTTCACCTAAACAAAGCCAACGCCATTATAGATAGCTTATGTATTTGTAATTTGTAGTCTTTTGTGCATTAAGGAAAATTAGCTCATTATAGGAACTCTTATACTTATATTGTTTAGATTTATAAATAAAAGGCTATTAATATCTCTAACTTGATATTAATTGTTTTATATGTTCTTACATTTCGCAAAGAAAAAACAAGACTTGGATGCTGACTGAGATTGAAGACTTCATCGAGAGAAAAATTCTCTAAGTATGGGAGAACTCATCAAGGTCTCAATAGTTCACTCAGCATGGAGGAGTCTTGTATCTATCAATTAACTCTAGTTAAATTTTTTACTTATTTAATTATAACTTGGTATTATATGTTTTCCATCACTAAAAAATTGGGAAGTTTGTTGGACTCAGCTCAAAGATTGTACACCAATCTTGAGATAAAGTTTTTTACGATGTAAAACATGATTGATAGTAATCTATAAGTCAATAATGTAGTCATCTTTTAATCTGAGTTAATTAGGCTAAGTTAAAATTAGTCTTACTAGTCCTTATAACCTAATAGACTTAGATTGTTTTGGTGAATACAGGTTATTAAGTTTTAACTCAGTATCATAAGCATTGAAATAAACTCAGTTCTTGTCTTATTATATATCTATGCTGAGCTTTTAAAGTTATCTTATTATATATCAGTGTATGCTTGTGAGCATGGATTTTTACAACACTGAAACTTAATGATGAAAAAATAATTTTTATACTTTTTTTTACTGAAGAATACAGGTCTTATTAAGTCAAATCAGAGCCAATGATGGCTCTAATCAAAGGTGGACATACATGAAACCATGTCACCCTACCTGTCGAAGAATCAATTACTTTAGCAAGTAAATAGGCAACCTAATTCGTAGACCTATGAGTATGAAAAATTTTAATATTCTAAAAACTAGGAAAAAAAGACTTGCAGTCTAAGAAAATAGACCGTATAGGTAAAGAGAATGAAATGACATTATTCAAAGCGTTAACAACATTTAACGCATCTAACTCTAAGATGATGTCTAATCTTTTTTGTTTGAGCCAACTCAGCATCTCTCTGCAACTTATAGCCTCTACTATGAAAGGGTCCCCTTGCTCGTGTAAAAGGCAAGAACGAGCAGCTATGAAGCTTCTAAGACGGTCACGAATAACACAACCATGGCCTAACCTCCTCCTTGGATTGAAAACACTAGCATTAACATTATACTTTTTTAAGCCAATAAATTGGAGGTTTTCGCCACTTGTTCGTTGACCCTTGAGTTTGTGCTAAATTTGATATTTTATTCACCACTGTCCACTCTCCTAAGAATCCCAAGCCATGTCAAGTAATTTGAGATGCCGGTTTAAATTTCACATTCCAAGTCCAATGATTCCTATGCACCCTAATTGCCCAAAGAACACACACTGCCTCCTCCACCTTCTCATTATTCTTCCCCATTAGCCATATCCACCAATCTGTTATACTTGAAATATTCAATGGCCAACCCTCACTAAAAATCTTTGACCAAACCGAATAAGAAAAGCCGCATGATATTAGTGCATGGAAATCTGTCTCCAAACCATCCCCACATAAAGTACAAATCGTATCCATCAAGACATGGCTTTGGCTTACACATGTAAGAGTAAGTAACGAAGTCATAGCAACTTTCCATAGAAAAATAGCTACTCTAGCAGGTAATTTGTACTTCCAGATTTGATTCCAACTTACATCAATATAATAATAAGACGGTAGAGATGTAGATTCACTATTCTTGCATAGCTCGCAGTAACAGGATTTTAAGGAGAATTCCCACTTTGCTCATACCTCCAATATAACTTATCCTCTTATGGTGACCATAGGATAACTATTTGATTACTCAACTCAAAATCAGCTGAACCAAAAAGCAATAATAATAATTTATGGTTCCAGTTCAACCCGTAATTCAAAAACAAGAAACTCACTTTAGCCGTGTAGTTTGAAAGGGCAGTAAATTGAACTATAAGGTATGTCATCAAGGGTAGCCAATTTGATCGCCAAATACTGATTTTTGTCCATCACCTTCCTGCGAAGCTATTCCTTTTGCTATTATGTCCTTTACTACAAAGATGCTTCTCCAAGCAAAACTTGCATTATAAGGCATTGGAGCTTCAAAGAAACTACAATGAGGAAAATACTTTTCATGAAAGGAGTTAGGTTGTGTTATAACCTTCCAAGCTTACTTGGATAACATAGCTACATTAAATTCACATAGTTTTCAAAAATTTAAGCCACCCAACTCCTTTGCTTGGTACAAACGTTCCCATCTCATCCAATGAAATGACTCTCCCTAAAAATAATTTGTGAAAATCTTGTCAAGATTAGCGATAACATGGCTCAACAATTTGAAAACTTGCATTGTATATATTGGCATTGCTTGAGCAACCGATTTAAGCATTACCTCTTCCCCCCCAATAGACAAATTCTTCCTTTTCCACCATTGAATCTTCTCATGAATTTTTTTGATAAATTAATAAAAAAATGTATTTCTTCGAGCAACCTATTAATGATTCCAGGCCCAAATACAAGTCATGGTCATCCACCTCACAAACCACCAAACTCTTAGCAATGTTATCTCTCAAGCTATTGGGAACATTTGGATTGAAAAAGATAGATGATTTTTTATGGTTAATTTTTTTTACGAGATGCAACCTCATATTCAGCAAAGCATTGCTTCAGGGTGTTGACCTCATGGGAATCTGATCACAAGGTTTTGACTCTATTTATTTTGAAGGCTTATATTCGGTAACGGTGCCAAAAACTTTGCTCCCTACCTTTCTACCGATAAGATAAAAGTTCAAATGATGAACAAGTGTTGTCAATACTGCTTATCAAATAGAAAAATGGTGACCACTGCAAGTATACAGTTTCGATGTAGTTTTAAAGGATATTGATCCCACAGGGAAAGAACCAGTTCTAAAGACTAACAAGAGTAATGGGGTAAATGAAAATAGATAATTTTTATTATTGTTGGGTTGGTTGGGATATGATGGTAAATAAAAAGATAAATGTATAAATAGATTAGAGAAGAAGAAATCGGTATAGATTATCCATATGAATAAGTATAGCAAAGAAAACATGCAAAATCATCAAAGATATTATGTACACTAGACTACTTTAACAGATTCGGTTCTAGACACTAAGATATTCAATTATTCCCCATAGAGCAACACATGAAATGACTTTTCTAAATCTAGTGCAAATGAATTAAGATGATTATATAAACCTAGATAACAATAGTACAATGCTTAGTACGGGGTCTCTCTCAAATAGCCATATTTAGCAAGTTACCATTCCAAAAATGTTGGCTCACTAAACAGCATAATAATCACAGATCCGGTGATTATACACAATCTTGTTAACCTTGAAATCACTCTTAAAGTTAACTCAAAAGCATATAACTTGATTAATATAAAAGACTCAACATGAAATACACAATATGACACATAGACATATCATAAACTTCGAAATAGAAAGTATAAGTAGAAAATAAAGCAAAAATGTAAAGTATGCAAGTGAAAGCTAAAGTTGATAAAACTGTATCCACTCTTTAATGGGAGTCGTTAATTCCCGCAATTCCTGTGTCTGCTTTGAATTCAGTCTCGACTTGTACAGAACCTCTGCAAGGATGCTATTCTTTGTGAATATTGAATAAACGAATATTGCGAATGAAAACTTTTATTGATAAGGGATTTGTAATTACACTTATACAATAATTGCCTGAATATGTAGAGAAATCCAGTGATCGAAATAAGGTTCGAATCACTTATACATTTTCTCGCTAACTTAGAACGAAGCGAAATCTACACAATTTTCTCTCTAAAACTATATATGCACGTATACCACACTACACAGCATATACCATATGCCACACCACAACACAACACAACACACAAAATTATGGAGTTTGGAGCCCTATTTATAGAGTACAAAGGGTTGCATCTGTTCAGACGAAGGGTCATGTCCATTGGCGAAGAGTTGCACCACCTCATTGTGATTGGTTGAATTGGTTTGATCTCATCTATAATGGAAACACACCTTTTCATGATTGGTTGAATTCTAAAAGGTGTCTTTTCATCTAATAGTTGATGGTGGTTGTGAGCGGGAAACACGGAGTGGTGGGCCGAGAGTGCGTGGAAGATGAGAGGTGCGATCCACCGGGTGTTTGAAAAAGAAGCACCGGGTCGGGGACCCGAGAAAAGAGGTTGAAGGAGAAGGTGAAAAAAATTTTTTAGATTGGTTCAAACCCCAATCCGTCGTCTCTTAGTGTGGAGTCGCCACCTAGATTAGCTCTTTCAAGGAATTAGCGTCCTGTGAGGCTTAACATCCGGGGGACGGTCCACTAAGACACAGAGATTCGGGTTCGAGATAAGTTTCTTATTTCTTAAGTGATCACATTATATTACATCTACAAGAAATCGTATTTTCTTAGTTACGCATATTTGCACTTAGGTCATTTTTGGAGTTTATATGCATGATTCACGTATAGAAAAAGCAGTATAACCATCCACAAAATAGTAGTAAATGCGAAAAATAAATTCGGAAAAGTAAAGGTTACAAAAATTAAAAAAATCGGGGGATGCAACTGCCCGCTAACCTATTAATTACATTTCCTCAAAAATATATGCAATACCTGAAGGAAAAATAAAATCCTAAACATACATCTAACCTGCATCCACAAAGGTTAGCACAGGGGATATCACATATGTTCGATTTGATTTTAGCGAGGCCTGTGTGGCCTAATTAAAACATCGACGTTTTAAAGTTGTTATTTTAAATAAAAATTGGTTCATTTTCATTTACACATATGTTGATCAATTTCATTAGTGAAAATGATCGCATGGTAAAGTGGTGAGGTCTGTTATCCAGGAATATATTTTATTCCTTTCGTGGGGGTATTCTAACATAAAAGTTAAAAAGAAATAAAAGATGAAGAAGAGAATTACAACATTATTTACAATAATAAGGAATAAAAATAATTCCTAAGTGCACAAATAAAGATTAAAAAGAGATGAAGCAGAAGATGAGCATGAAATTCACAGTTCTAGGAACTCAGAGGCTTACCCTTGCTGTATGAAACCACTTTAGGGTATCCATCGATCCCCGAGAGCGTTCCTCGTTCATTTTTGTAGTTATTGTAGTTTAGTTGGAAAATACATGTTTATTTATCCAAATGATAATGATACTCGGGTTCTAAATTTATTTTATACCCGAGAATATCTGAGGATATTTTTAGAAAAATAGATGAAGAAATTTGATTTTAAGATGAAGTTTGGAATCCAAAAGTGTTTTGGATCCAAGAAAATGTTAGAAGAAAAGAAAGTATTTTTATTGTATTTGTCTGTGTTTTTTTATCTGAAAAAGAGAATTTTTGTCTAAAATTTCAAGCCCCCGATTATCGAAAAAGACCCGACTATTTATAGGGAAAGTCCCAAAAATCCAAAAAGTTTGGTGATGCACCTCGTCGCGTCTTTGGCGAGGAATGCCTCACCAAAGTTCTTTGTGATGCCAGCCTCGCCAAGATGTTTAGCGAGGCATACCCTCACCAACGAGTTTGGCGAGGGCTACCTCACCAAACCTTGGCGAGGCATGCGTCACCAAAGCTCATTTTTTTGGCAAGGCCTACCTCAAGCCCGGGATTCATTCTTCCTCGGGTTTTTTTTAATTCTTTTATGTATTTTCATATTTTTTAATTAATTTCTGAATTAAATTCCTTTTAAATTCAGCGACGAGGAAGACTCCCATTTGAAGATCATTGAACAGTCGAAAATTGTGTGATTCGAGGATAAATACCCCGAAAAGCCATCATCATTGAACTTACGAGCTGGTACAAAATCCCATGCTCACAGCTACCCCTTGTGTGATAATTGATGGTTGTATAACCAGTATTATCACATGAAATGAGCGGAGGGATTGAGAATATACCTGACCGGTGCGGCTAGTGACTTCTTGTTCCCAATTGGTAATAATATAGGCCTTCCTTTTTGGCACTGTGTATTCATAGGGTTGTCCGTTTCTTTCTTCTAGATCTCTTAGGTACTTGATGCCCCTTGTGGGTGGTTGATCGTTTCTTTCTATGACATCCCTTTAGTGGTTGGCAACCATTTCATTCTACGGTTGATAAATGAGACTATTTCTTTCTTCAACCATCGAGATAACCCTTTTCTTCTTCGGTTGTATTTTGTATTTCCTTGATAGGATGTTGACTTGTTTCCTGTGACAAGTCAGAAAAAAGATAATGCTAATAGATTTTATGATGAATGTTTTAATTATTTGATTGAGTTTATATGATGTAAAAATTTTTACCCCTTCAATTAAAAATTAAAACATGAGGAAGAAATGAGTTTAATAAGAAATTCGAGGGTGTCCCGAAAATCGCTTTGTTGTTTAGGAGGCTTTTGTGGTGTTACAATGTTAACTTTAGGCTTGAGTGGGCCGTCTTCTTGTTTGTGGGTTCCTCATTTAGAGGTGGAGGTTCTTGTTTATCGGGATAATGTTGCCCCAGCTTGGCATCGTCTTTACCTGTAAATGACGTGATGTGAATGTAATGTATGCATGATTTTATGTATGAACAATACTTATCATATGATGTATGTTCATTTGTTGTAGGTGTCGTCGGCTTCGTTCATTGAAGAGCCTTCTCTTGTGCTAGTGCATGGTTGCCCCTAGGGTTTGTCTTGTTAGGGATTCCATGGATGACTCCCTTGGAGTGATGACCATGGGTTCATTGAATCAGATTCAAATTCAAAGCTTAGATCTGGTTTGAGGAAAGTCTGGATGAGTCGTTGATCCCGCGTTATGTCAACGATGATCGCTTGGAAGCCATTTGCCTGAAGTGTTGAAGGCATATGATGCCTCTTACCATTTCGAGGTGGATGTGATGAATTTGATATTTCTTTGGTTCTAAGTTTTGCATAGATCGCCCTTGCGGGTTTTCAATCTATCGAACCTTGTCTTAATTTTTGCCTGGACCACCCTTTCAGGTTTTCAATCTAGCAAAATCATTTTCTTTATTTTATTCTTTTACATTTTTTTCTTCTTTGGATGTTTACTTGAGATATTCTACCATTGGCATGCAAGCAATCAAGATAAGCATATGCATAAAGATTCAGCAAAAATGACAATTCATTGATGAACTTAACAGGGGTATAAATGTTTCAAATGATTTGACTCCTGCCATCAATAAGCCCTTTCAGGTTTTCTAACCAATGTTGTTCTCTCGATGTCCTAAGTTTTGCCTAAGCCACCCTTTTCAGGTTTTCAACTCAGTGTACTATTCTTTTAGTGTTTTGAAAATAGGCCCTAAATTTTGCTTTAACTAACCAAGTGTTAATTGATAGGCTAAATAAAAATTTATTTTTTTTGTTTGTAATGCTTTTTAGAGGTTTATTTCTTTCACCTATGCATGATAGCAATTGTGAAAGACTCGGTTGATTTGGTAGACCAGTCATCGTCTGTGTCTACGACTTATGTTGTTATCTTTTTTAGCATTTTTGATCGATTAGTTAGTGCTCATGCCGCTTTGCTAGCTTGAGGTGTTTGCGATGATGGGTCTTTATTATCACCATTTCCCTTTGAGTTCAATTGTTCTCCAATGATAGGTGGTCTGTCAGATATCAGATTTGATAGCTTGATTCGTCGATGGTGAATGATGTTTCCTCTTCAATGTAATTATCGACCCATAAGTGTTGGTGAGCCGTGTGATGGAGTTGTTGACGTGTTCAACTATCTTACTCCTTTTTATCTTTATCATTGACTCTTGTTTGATTATCCTATGAATGATGGTGATCCGTGTCATAGAGTTGTTGACATGTTCAACAATTCGACTCCTTCTTTGTGGCATTGCCTTGGTTGTTTGGTCTTACGAATGGTGGTGATGGAGTTGTTGACGTGTTCAACGATCCGACTCCTTCTTTGTGGCATTGTGCCTGTTGTTTGGTCTTATGAATGGAGTTGTTGATGTGTGGAATGATCCGACTCCTTCTTTGTGGCATTACACCAGTTGTTTGGTCTTATGAATGGTAGTGATGGAGTTGTTGATGTTTTCAATGATCTAACTCTTTCTTTATAACATTGAGCCAGTTGTTTGGTCCCAACTTGCTTAGTCGACATTTTGGCCTTATTCTAACTTCGATCCTTTTGATTTTTGCATACTTCGTTCTCTTGGTTGAGTCAATGGATTTTATGTGCTTGGAGATCTTTCCATTGATCTTTCGTTCTTGTATGATGAGGCAATTGCTATCATGTGTTGTCTAAGTACATGTGTTTATCTCTCACTCTCTCTCAAGAGTCAAATCATTTAAATTTATTATGTGGGATCCATTTATACCCAAATTAATTTCATAAAATGATGTGTCACGTGTACTAAAAACATTATATATATGTTTATGACAATGGGTGATGTCATTAATAAAATATCAAGCAAATAACCAAAGTTCAATTTATTTAGAAATTCAAATGCCATGTGGGCAAAGTAGATAAAAGCTAAATTATTACATAATCATCCCTCATGCCAGTGCCCCACATATGTGTCTATGGTGCTCTATCCTCTCTGCATTCTCAAACACTTCTTGATAGTTGGAGAAGCTATCATATCCGAATTTGTTCCTGTATGGTGGTAGTGCGCCATCCAATAGCTTTGTTATCATCTCTGGTAGGGTCAAATGAGTTTGTAGCCTGACCTATGTGGCCGTCCAACGTGTATAGTAAGATTTGAAGTTCTCACCCTGCCTTTGCCTTATAGCCTCCAGATGTTACATTGTGGTTTCCATTTAAGAGTTGAAACCATAATGCCCCATCATAGCCTGAGCAACGCTATTCCAATCAGTGGCTATGTCCAGCAAAAGGTTGTTGTACCATTCATTGAATGGGTGGCCCAAGGTGATGACGAAGAGCCTAGCCATCATCTATTTGCTAACCCTTAATGCTCTCATCATCGTTTGATAATGCATCAAGTGAGCATGCGGGTCGCTAGATCCTACGTACTTCTCAAACTGCGGCATTGCGAAGTTTGGGGGTAAGCTCTCTTCATCCTGGATTATCTGTTGTGCAGGGTACGTGTTCCTTAGGTGGCCACCCTGAGTAGCCAAGAATTGTTGCCATAGTTCTACCATTCCTGGTTATTGAAGGATGGCGTTCCCTATGCTTGGATAAGAGCCATATTACCCTTGGGGATATGCCGCGAAATGGGGCAGTTGAGGTGCCTGGAACTGTGAGGTGACTGATGTAATTTAGTTAGGAATAGGGTGTTGGGTCATTCCTTGGACCCTAGTGCAAATGCTTCCTGGATAATTTATCCAGGGAAGAATTGACTTTGGTTCAGCTGACTATGTCCTGCCCCGAACTGATAAAAGGTGGTAAGAGCTAGGGGCACCATGTGTGAGGTGGGAGATCCTCCTATCGAATTGACGTTGTTAAGGGTGACCTTCGGGCTAGAGACTACATTCTGTGCCCTCACATGTTGGTGATTGAGTGATGCTAGTTGTTCGCTATTGGCAAAGGCATTCAAGGTGAGAATTTTATCCCGTGAGGACACATGATCCTCTCTCACTCCTTCCTGTGGGTTGGCCATGAGAGATGTGTGGGGAACTAAATCTGAATCTGAGCCCGAGTCCTCACTTGAGTCAGTGTACAAAATCCCCTCCAGACTGGCCACAATTGGGGAAACACGGACCAGGCAGCGAGCAGGCCTCTTCCAAGCTCCTTTGATACATAAGCAAAATATTAGACCATGCATGTAAGATTCATGATATGATTCATGATGTGGGTAATGCATGAGATGTTTAATGTTATGGCTGAAGGGGTTAGCATGCCATGATGTGAAATGACATGTATGTCAATCAATTTGAAACAAACAGGTTAGTCGTTAGGTAAAGATGAAAATATGTGGAATAAAAAAATCCAATAACGGGGGTTGGATTTGAGACTTGTACAATGTCGGTGTGACATCGTAACATGAGAGATGTGAGTGAGGTGACTAAGTTATGTATGTGGTAATAGGTAAATGTTTTGAGGTTTTGTACTATGACTAGGTCTCATGGAATGAGAAGGTCAAATTTGTTTCAGGTAAGCGGTGTGACATACCCTAATAAAATGAAAACAACTACCATATGTATCTACCTAATGAATGATTTGGTTATTTCACCCACAGTTTTTGGATACCTGTGTGGTCATCACTAATTGAGGGTATGTGGTCATACGTGAATTATTACCTCATGTGGGTGAATGATTTGGGTATGAGGTGTATACCCTTGAAGATTTGGTAAGGTAAGACTTTTGAAGTAAGTTTTCCTCGTGTGGGCTTAGGTTAGGACATCAACTAGGATATCCTTTAATGTGGGAAATATGGTTTTGGGGAGGTATTTTCCCAGTTTGGGCTTTTGGTGTGTATAATTACCCCTGAAGGGCTATGAGTTGGACATTGGGTAGACATCTCAAAAGTAATGTGTGGGATATATTATCGCCCCTTGTGGGCTAAGTGTTGGATGTCAAGTGGACATCACACAGTAAAAGAAAGGTATGTTTTCCAAGTACAGCCTAAAAGTGGGATGTCAAGTGGACATCTCACTGAAAAGGGGTAAGTGATATTCCTAAGTGGCTTTATGTTGTCCTAGGGTGAAACAATATAAAGTGTCAACTATGCCTAAGTATGTGTGATATTAGTTTTGTATGATGATGAGTGTGTGCGTTCACGTGTCTGCACAAATTTTTGCGGTTAGTATGACATTTGTTCAGTGACAAATTGAAAGCAGTATACACGTAGCTCATATCATGCAACATCCAAACTTCCAACCATACAACTCCAGCATGTAGGGTTTTTGGCTAGTCTCTATCCTAAGTTTGGTTCATCTTAGGATCATGAAGATACTAAGGAGCGCACCTGCAGGAAAATATAATGCATGATGGCGTGTTTGGGTAACACCCTAGGGAAAATGCCTACAGTTTATTTACACGAGGGTTATAAATGGGTTGTTGATATTGAAGGTTCTTGTTGCGCTAAAATACACTTCAAGCCTCTCCCCGAATGGGTTGAGGGAGGTACATGCGATATGGCAACAAGTGCTCCACCCACTCAAGTACTATCTTTTCTCAGGGAGGCAGATTAGTATAAGAGAAAGCTTCGCGATAATAGGGGTACCTTAGACTTATGGGCTAATCCCCTCTATTGCAATGCGTTATTTATGACTATGTCATAATTAAGAGAAAATGGAATAATATGATCAACAATTTTCGGCACTTATCCAAAATCTAAAACCTTTGAAAAAACAAGTTTTAGAAAAAATCCCCAGCGGAGTCACCACTGTGAGTGGGCTACATGGAGTGGTGGGCCGAGAGCGTGTGGAAGATGAGAGGCGCGGTCCAACGGGGTGTTTGAAAAAGAAGTACCAGGTTGGGGACCCGGGAAAAGAGGTCGAAAGAGAAGGCGAAAACAATTTTTTAGATTGGTTCAAACCCGAATCCACCGTCTCTTAGTGTGGAGCCGCCACCTAGATTAGCTCTTTCCAGGAATTAGAGTCCTGTGAGGCTTAACGTCCAGGGGACGGCCCACTAAGACATAGAGATTCAAGTCCGGGATAAGTTGCTTATTTCTTAAATGATCAAATTATATTACATCTACAGAAAACCGTATTTTCTTAGCTATTCATATTCGCACTTAGGTCGTTTTTAGAGTTTATATGCATAATTCATGTATAGAAAAAGTAGTAAATCCATCCACAAAACAGTAAGTAAATGCAGAAAAGTAAAGGTTACAAAAATTACAAAAATCGGGGGATGCAACCGCCCACTAACCTATTAATTACATTTCCTCAAAAATATATGCAATACCCGAAGGAAAAATAAAATCCTAAACATATATCTAACCTGCATCCACAAAGGTTAGCATAAGGGATATCACATATGTTCGATTTGATTTTAGCGAGGCCCGTGTGGCCTAATTAAAACATCGATGGTTTAAAGTTGTTATTTTAAATAAAAATTGGTTCACTTTTATTTACATGTATGTTGATCAATTTTATTAGTGAAAATGATCGCATGGCAAAGTGGTGAGGTCCATTATCGGAAATATATTTTATTCCCTTCGTGGGGGTATTCTAACATAAAAGCTAAAAAGAAACAAAAGATGAAGAAGAGAATTACAATATTGTTTACAATAATAAGGAATAAAAATAATTCCTAAGTCCACAAATAAAGATCAGAAAGAGATGAAGTAGAAGATGAGCATGGAATTCACAGTTCTAGGAACTCAGGCTTACCCTTGCGGTATGAATCCACTTCGGTGTATCCGTTCGATCCCCGGGAGCGTTCCTCGTTCGTTTTTGTAGTTATAGTGGTTTAGTTGAAAAATACATGTTTATTTATCCAAATGATAATCAGACTTGGGTTTTAAATTTATTTTAGACCCAAGAATATCTGAGGAAATTTTTAGAAAAATAGATGAAGAAATTTGATTTTAAGATGAAGAAGTTTGGAATCCAAAAGTGTTTTGGATATAAGAAAATGTTAGAAGAAAAGAAAGTATTTTTATTGTATTTGTTTGTGTTTTTTTATCTGAAAAAGAGAATTTTTGTCTAAAATTTCGAGCCCTCAATTTTCAAAAAATACTCGACTATTTTTAGGGAAAATCCCGAAAATCCAAAAAACTGTAAGTTTTTCTAGCAAGAGATCTCGTAGGAAAAGGTTCGACGAGGCTCCTCGCTGCTTCTTTGGCGAGCTTGCCAAAGTCCTTGGCGAGGCATGCCCTCGCCAACGAGTTTGGCGAGGCTTGCCTCGCCAAAGCTCATTTTTTGGCGAGGCCTGCCTCAGGCCCGGGATTCATTCTTCCTTGGGTTTTTTTGAATTCTTTTATCTATTTTTGTATTTTTTAATTAATTTTTGAATTAATGTCCTTTTAAATTCAGAGACGAGGTAGACTCCCATATGAAGATCGTCGAACGGCCGAAAATTGAACGCGCGAGCAGGTACAAAATCCCGTGCTCATAGCGGTTAATCATTCTTATCTGGATGTTGAAAGAAGAGAATAGTTGACCAAAACCGTCAAGGTCGCGACCTTGAATGTATGTCTAGACCGTGAATACTTGGTTGGCAACTTTCTGTTGTGAAGGTTAACAAGTCGCAACCGCGATATATGTGTCACGATCGTGACATGCCTTTTTCACATAATTCCTCTTTGCCATTTCTACCGATCTTTGACATCTACGATCCTTTGCTAATTCCTTAAGTTCCACACATCTTTTTGCACCTTTTTCACTCTTTTTGCATAGATGTCTAACTTTAATCATTTTACTTCCAAGATTTACCTAGTACCTGCATTTGCATAAAAAACAAGTACATACCACATGAAATCTTTTATATGAAGTATAAAATGAAACAAAACCATATGTTTAATGACTGAAAATGTCATGATAATAAGTGTAATTATACACTTGTCACACCCCCACACTTAACTTTTACCTTGTCCTCAAGGTAAAAACAACAGAAGTGTATAAATTAGTATTCAAGTTCGTACCTCATTTGGCGAAAGACTATTGTTGTGAGTATCACATTCCCACGTTGCATAAGATTCAAGTAAAAGTTCGAAATTTCCCACAAATTAGTAATGTGCAATTTATATAGTCCAATTACATACATTTGCTCTTAATGGAGGGTCAACTGAATCGCGTCTTCATATAAGTGTTATATGCTTGCTCGAATATTACCTTCTCTCAAGTATAGTATAAAGTATAAAGGACAAAAGGACCACACTTTGGAAAGTTTGATCTCAAGGCATTTTTAGGTAACCTAGGATGCTAAAAACACTCTTAGTGGTTGCATTTTATGCTCCATACCACTCTCCCCTTCTTTTTAGTGGTTGCATTTATGCTCCATACCATTTTCTCTTTTTTTTTTCTTTTAAGCATGTGTTTTTTAAGTACAGATTTGTACTTTGCACCCATTTTTTCATGCTATGCTACTTTTCTTTTTTCACTCATTGAATGGTTGCAGTTTTTGCTCCGTACCATTCCCCACCTTTTGCATAACTCATTGGTTATCCTCTCTTTCTTTTGATTTTTTTCTTTCTTATTACCCTTATCCTTTATTGATCAATTTCAAAGTATTATGGCTATAGTTTCCCAACACTTTAAACATACTCAATACTTATAGGATGTATTCAAGAATAGCATATAAAACTCATAGAGTAAGAACACTACTAACTTATCGGTAGCATTAAACTAAAACTATATAACTTATACTAATTCATGTTGCATTGAAATATATATCGAAACTTACTTGGAATGTTGCTTTTGAATGTTACTCACAACTCATCCTTACCAAATGCTAAATGTTGTGCCGAAACGCTCACTCTCAACGTGTGGTCATACTCGAAAAAATTTTGTTCGAAATGCACTAACATCAAACTTGTAATACCTAACACTCACAATAACCTTGGAACATATGTTAGTATAACATAGGTATGGATAATGTATAAATAACACAAAATCAAGAAAATTTTTCATATTCTTCATATTTTTTAATTTATTTGATTTTTTTTGGATTTTAGGGATTTTACACACTAAAGAACACAATATCCTCATTGTGGAAGACTTTAACTTAAAGATGAAAACACGAAAAACAAACACCAACCTACAATTTGAAAAAGAAAAGAAAAGAAAAAAGTAAACCTGTTTATTGTGAAGGAGAATCTGGGGCCCGTGTCGCGATAGCGAAGGCCTGTCATGATCGTGATTTCCTTCAAAACAGAAACAGAAGGTGTTACTATATAACTTCATGAGTGCGATCTATAGTCTCGCGACCTTCTTTACTCCTTCTATTTCTTCAATTTTTAGACTTAGTAAAGTAGTCTCCCAGTATTTGATCCCTAGAGCGCACTTGCCTTCCCGAGCAATGGTACCAAAAACTTGATTGCAAGGTTTTGACTCTATTTATTTTGAGGGCTTATATTTGGTAACGGTGCCAAAAACCTTATTCCCCACCTTTCTACCGATAAGATAAAAGTTCAAAATACGAACAGGTGTTATCAATACCGCTTATTAAATAGAAAATTGGTGTCCACTGCAAGTATACAGTTTCGATGTAGTTTTAAAAGATATCGATCCCACAGAGAAGGAACTAGTTCTAAAGACCAACAAGAGTAACGGGATAAACAAAAATAGATAATTTTTATTGTTGTTGGGTTGGTTGGGATATGATGGTAAATAAATAGATAAACGTATAAATAGATTAGAGTAGAAGAAATCAGTATAGATTATCCCTACGAACAAGTATAGTAAAGAAAACATTCAAAATCATCAAAGATATTACGTACACTAGACTACTTTAACATATTCGGTTTTAGACACTCAGATATTCAATTATTCACCATAGAGCAACACATGAAATGACTTTTCTAAATCTAGTGCAAACGAATTAAGATGAATATATAAACCTGGATAACAATAGTACTATGTTTAGTACGGGTCGCTCTCACATAGCCATATTTAGCAAGATACCATTCCAAAAATATTGGTTCACTAAAAAGCATTATAATCATAGATCCAGTGACTATACACAATCTTGTTAACCTCGAAATCACTCTTAAAGTTAACTCAAAAACAAATAACATGATTAATATAAAAGACTCAACACGAAATACACAATATGACACATAGACATATCATAAACTTCGAAATAGAAAGTATAAGTAGAAAACAAAGAAAAGTTGTAGGGTATACAAGTGAAAGCTAAAGTTGATAAAACTGTATCCACTCTTTAATGGGAGTCGTCAATTCCCGCAATTCCTGCGTCTACTTTGAATTCAGTCTCGACTCGTATAAAACCTCTGCTAAGATGCTATTCTTTGTGAATATTGAATAAACGAATATTGAAGAATGAAAACTTTTATTGATAAGTGATTTGCAATTACACATATATAACAATCGCTCGAATATGTCAAGAAATCTAGTGATCGAAATAAGGTTTGAATCACTTATACATTTTCTCGCTAACTGAGAACGAAGTAAAATCTACACGATTTTCTCTCTAAAACTATGTATGCACATATACCACACTACACACCATATACCATATACCACACCACAACACAATACATGAAATTATGAAGTTTAGAGCCCCATTTATAGTGTACGAAAGGGTTGCATCCGTTCAGACGAAGGGTCATGTCCATTGGTGAAGAGTTGCACCACTTCATTGTGATTGGTTGAATTGGTTTGATCTCATCTACAATGGAAAGGCACCTTTTCATGATTGGTTGACTTCCAAAAGGTGTCTTTTCATCTAACAGTTGATGGCAGTTGATCGTTCTTATCCGACAGTTGAAAGAAGAGAAGAGTTGACCAAAAATCGTTAAGGTCGTGACCTCGAATGTATATCGCAACCGTGAATACTTGGTTGGCAACTTTCTGTTGTGAAGGTTAACAAGTCACGATCACTATATATGTGTCATGATCGTGACATGCCTTTTTCATATGATTCCTCTTTGCCATTTCTACCGATCTTTGACATCTTCGATCCTTTGCCAATTCCTTAAGTTCCACACATCTTTTTGCACCTTTTGCACTCTTGTGCATAGATTTCCAACTTTAATCATTTTACTTTTTACTTAGTACCTGCATTTGCATAAAAAAACCAACTACGCACCACGTGAAATCTTTTATATGAAGTATAAAATGAAACAAAACCATATGTTTAATGATTGAAAATGTCATGATAATAAGTGTAATTATACACTTATCAGTATCCACTTTGAAGTAAAATAGATTGTCATCGGCGAATCGGTGTGAAATAATTGGAGCATTAATCACCATCTGACATCCATGGTGAGACCCCAAGGATACACGATCATTTATCATAACAATTAATCCTTCAACACATATGATAAAAAGATAAGAGGAAAGTGGGTCACCTTGCCTTAACCCTCTGTGTGGTTGAAAAATCTCGAACTCCCCCACTCTAATCCCTTAGCTTGTAAGTGATTGTAAATAAAGCCTGCATGATAAAGGCAGTATGAGACGAAGGGAACCCTAGTCTCATCAACATACCTTGAACAAAATTCCACTCTATTCTATCATAAGCTTTGGCTATTTAAACTTTTAAAGAACACAAGCCCACCTTCCCTAGCCTTTTGCATTTCATATAATGATTTGCTTCAACACCCATCAAAATATTATCAATGTAGCCCTCCCACGAATAAAAGCGCTCTGAGATTTTGATATTGTTGAATTTCATAATTGGCTGAATTCGATTTGCAAACATCTTTAACATAATTTTGAATAAAACATTGCATAACCAAATAAGTCTAAGGTCACCAACTTTTGATGGAATTTTCTTCTTAGGGATAAGCACGCTATTAGTTCTCTTAAGATACTGAGGGAACTAGTTGTTATGAATGCATTGAATGCAATAAGAAGTTACCTCACTGCCAACTATGTTCCAAAACTTTTGGTAGAATCCTGGATCAAAAACCATCAGGGCTTGGGGCTTTATATGGATACATTTAAGAAGTGCAACTTTTACATCTTCTACAACTAAAGGTCAAGAGAGATCATCTTGGCTTTCCGACGATATACGTGGCTATATCAAATTAAGAATAGCATCGCATGTCATGCCATTTGATTGAAAAAGCTTACTGTAAAAGTTATGAATCTCCTCCTCTAAACCATGTCCACATTTCACCCAATCACCATCCTCACGCTTAAGTTGTTATAACAAGTTCTTTCTATTCCTCGTAAAAGGTGTTTGGTGGAAAAATCTGGAATTTTAATCCCTGAATTTTAGCCAATTCACCTTAGCCCTTTATCTCCAGTAAACTTCTTGTTGTTGTAGCAACTGACCCAACTCCTCTATCTTTGACACAAACTCGTCGGTATTCTCCCACCCACTATCATTCATTAGGAGCTTCAGATCGGCTCGACACTTCCTCAATTCATGCTTAAACTTGCCATGGTATATCCTACCACAGTTTGATAATTCAACCGCTAATAATTCTAACTTGGCTGGAACCTCGACGTTCCAACTATTCCATACCCGCTCCACCACATCTTTGCATTCAGTAATAAAGGGCCAACTAATTTCTAAACAGAAAGGAGGAGCTTTCCTAATCAGATGTGGAACATTCTGTAATAATAAAGCACTGTGATCCAATTCAGAGGTGTAAACATTATGAACCGTAGCTGCATTGAAAAGCTCAAGCCAAACCATTGATGCCACCGCCATGTCCAACCTTTCAGCAATCCACATATCAGTCCCCTGACTTCTTTCCCAAGTATAGGGATAACCAATCATACCCATATCCGAGAGACCACACAAGGTTAACGTTTATCTAAAACTGTTAAGGAGCGGCACAGCTCTTGGCCATCCCCCACCTTTTCATCACTTAACACCATATCATTAAAGTCAGCGATCACACACCATGGAAAATTACTCAGCTCTCCTAGACGTACAAGAAAATCCCATGATTCATTTCTCCTTCTTCTACTCCCTTATGGAAAACCATAGAAGCCTGTCAATCTCCACTCATCCTCTTCTTCCTTCACAATAACATCAATGATATTCCTCGCGAATTTATGTAGGTGTATACTACAGTGGATCCTCCACAACATAGCTAGACCCCAGGACTATTCACATGGGTTACATAAAATAATCCCTCAAAGTGAATACGACATCTTGTTGAATAAACTTAAATTATTTGAAATTGAAAGGTCAAGAGTCATTTTGTTCATGGATTTACAAGTTCATGAATTAGTCATTATTATGGTTCATGGATTTGGTTGGTTCATGAATTTAGTTGATACATGAATTCCATTAAAGAGTTATGATGTTTTGAAGAGATGTAATGTTTCATGAGTAGTCACTTAGTTTAGTATAAATAGCATATGTAATTGAAGTTTTATGATAATGGAAATAACAAGTAATACAAAAAAGAGTGTGACTTAAAAGAGAGAAATTCTTGTTGATTTTGCCTAGCTTGTCTCGAGTGTTTAGCCTGTGAGTTAACAGTTGGAAGCGATGAATTGCCAAAATGAATCATTTCAGTAGCAACAAGAGATTACATTCATCCAAATGTGAGAAAGATGAGAAGAATTAGAGTTGACTATATAAAACCAAGAAGTAAATTTGTGTCTTCCAAAACAATAAGAAAACCAAAGTGAAATATGATCTGCTTCTTGTAATTTCTAAAACCATTTGATAAGAAGGCTGCAATTTTATAATTTAATGTCTTGGATGTATAGGCCACCCATGTTTAAAGGAAAGTTAGTCATGTGCCAACTTACTTTACATATCCTATTTGAACTCGTGTTCTTACGCCATAAAAAAATTCATAAAACGAAACATGGAGTTTATGGATTGATGGGAGGTATATTGGGAGAGATGATAATACTGATTTGATATGAACTAAACACCCCGCATATGAGAGACAATTACCTTTCCAATTTACAAGCCGATCCTTAAAATTATCAATCA
Organism: Euphorbia schlechtendalii; assembly: GCA_949673415.1. Classification (NCBI taxonomy): domain Eukaryota; kingdom Viridiplantae; phylum Streptophyta; class Magnoliopsida; order Malpighiales; family Euphorbiaceae; genus Euphorbia; species Euphorbia schlechtendalii. The sequence continues at coordinate 5,786 of CATIWQ010145491.1, read as the reverse complement.
AGGGATCCCAACAAAAGGCAAGTAGTCGATTAACATTTAATGGCGCATTTAACTAGTTGATAAAAAATTTCTCAATACGGCATCCCATGGGAGAAGTATAAGAATGGAGAGTAGAATTTGGAATGTTGATGCTTAGAAGAGAGCTCTTGTGATAATTAATCCAAATATTAATTTAAAGTGGCACAAATGCAAGTAAAAATTGGAATTAGCGACACATCATCAAGTAGAAAGGACGTGTCATCCGCAAATTGAAACAAAGAGATATCAGGAAGAGAATCCTCAAGCATAAAACCAAGCAATAGGCCACCCCCAATGCTGCAATCCAAGAGTATTTTCAACCCCTCAACAGCTAACATAAAGAAAAGAAGGCGATAGGGGAATGCCTTTCTTAACTCCCCTACATAAACGAATAGGCTCGGTTGGCGAGCTAATGAACAAGATTGAAGTAGATGAATTTTTCTTACAAATCAATAACCAAGATAACCATTTCCTATCATAACCCATACTACCAAGAACTGAGTTGATGTGATTCCATGAGATGCTATCAAAAGCATTATGGAAATCAAGCTTCAATGTCAGTCAATAGCGATGCCATGAGTGGATGGAATTTATTACCTCAGACGTTATATATGAGCATTTCTGGATCCTCCTACCTTTTACAAAATAAAAATTATTCCCAGAAAATAAATCTGGTAATACCAATTACAAATGTGAAGCTAATATCTTTGCAACAAATGTAAGAAGACCTGGGAAGTTTAAAAATTAGTAGTGTGAAAGAAGTCTTAATTGGATCCGGAAGAGATGATAACTCATAGAATTGGCTAATAAGATGCATGATCTCAGGTTTCAAAACTTCCCAAAATCGCTTGTAGAAAAATAAACTAAATCCATTCAAACCCGGAGCCTTATTTTCACTAGAAACAAAAATACTAACCCAAATCTCCTCAATCATAAAGGGAGAAACCAGATTGTAGATTTGAGTATTCGATGCTATTGAAAATTTTAAACTCCATAAAGAGAACATATGACAAGAGGGGTTGAGAATAGTTTCACATAAAAGGACCAAATTTTAGCATTAATAGTGGGCCCATCATATACAAGAATCTCATTGATCTCGATTTGCATTATACAATTGTTTGTGAAATTTTTTGAAGCTGTTATGTGGAAGAAAGAAGAGTTTCCATCCCCTCAAAGTGTCTAAGATACACAGGAATACTGATGTCTATAGAAAAGTGTGAAGAATAAGACTTGATAGGTTGAGATTTATTCAAAGTAACTCCCTATGCAAAAATTAGAGTCAGTGAAAAGTATCATAAGTTTAGCACCAACAAATGTATCACATTTTATCAAACTATACGCTTCCTCTTTGCAATAGGTATAGATGGTCCAACATCTCTGGAACGATAATACCAATCAATACTAGTAGCGCTGCTAGCCTCTCAAGTGGGAAAATCCTATATCTCAGCTATCCAACCATGATTAATCTCGTTGGTAGATACATCTCTCTCAACATCATATCTCAAAGTAGCATAAACTGTACACTTGGATAACCGATCAGTAATAATACCTAGCCTGGAAGTATTCATAACTAGTTTGAACTCACAGTAAGAAGTAGTATGATACTACTTCTGCCCATATTGCCTACAAATCCTAAAAGGAGAATATGAGGTCACCATGTACATTCCAAGTAAATAAACCCGGCTAAGGTACATTTCTGTAAAAACATCAAAAATTTTCCACCAAGGTAAAACCCATCGAATCTGATCCTTAGCATAAAATTGTAGAATACGAGCCCACTCAGTTACCTACAAGGTACAATATCATGAAATAATAGTAATACGCTCCATTAAGTTGGTAGGGTTGTAGCTCTTTAAACTCTTTAGTGGTGCATCTATCAAAGCTCACTTCTTAAGGACCCATACCTGCAAAAAAAATTAAGTACTTCATATGAAGAAATAGTGAGAAATGAATAATATTACCTGAAGAACTATAAAGTGGTCTCTGATACAGGGATTTAGATCTAATCTATTCGTCATAAGAATTCTTGAGTTTATCATTGGGATTTATTAGTTAAATAAATAAATGTAAAACGCACCGTTTGGTGTTAATTGCTAAGCTATCAATTTAGCTCGTGTTTGTAATTTAGCTCTAAAACTAACTTTGAGCTTATAACAGAAATACCATCTATGAAATATCCAGAATTACTTCTCTCTCTAAGCTCTGAATTCTCTCTCTCTCTAGGTTCACCAGTTATTTTTTCCATAATTCTTTCTCTTTTCCGGTATCAATTGGTATCAGAGCATTTCTTTCCTTGGACAAACTTACAATTTCAGTTTTACAGAGTAACCATGGCACCGGCCGTAAATACGTGATCACAAGAAATTCAACAGCTCGATGAAAGCTTGAAAGGAATGGTCACTGCAATGTTTGAGGAATTTCGCTTGGATCAGATGGAGAACAACAAGCATAGTGAAGCTAGATATCAGGAAATGTTTGAGAGGTTCCAGTCGAGAATAGTGGAATACAAGAAGTCATCACAAAGAAGTTGGATTGTTTCGAATCGATTCATGTAGATCTGGAAAAAGAAGACTCAAATTCACATTATCAGCTGTCATCTAGGTTTACTAAAGTTGAATTTCCCAGTTTTAATGGTGATGATGGAGAAGGTTGGCTGTTTCATTGTTCAAGATTCTTTGACTTAGATAGAACAAATTTGGCTTATAGAGTTAAATTGGCTTCGCTTCACTTAAGCGGAAGAGCCTTAGAATGGCATCAGTCATTCTTAAAGAGTAGAGGAGTAACAGGTGAACCTCTATGGGATGTTTATGAAGAATCTGTCAAAAATAGGTTTGGAAATAGGATTTATTCAAATCTTATTGCTTATCTTAAAAGATTGTATTAATTTGGAGCTCTTATGGATTACATGGAGTCTTTTGATACCTATGCACATAAGGTAACGTTAAGTGAGGAAGATCTTCTACGGATGTTCTTAAGTGGTCTTCAAGATGAGATAGGCTATCCTGTGCTTATGCAAGGGCCTAAAAGTCTGTAGCAGGCACATTCGCTAGCAAGAATCCAAGATGCATATTTGCAAACTTAGAAAAGTGGCAGAACTTCTCAAGTTAAATGGCCTCCTTCATCATTCCCTTTAGTTTCAACAACTGTGAGACCAATTCCAAGTCTACAGTAGAATAAGGCACCTTTACTGCCTACACTACCCCAATCTAAGTTTTTACCACCACTAGTACAAACAAGGCCAAACATCAAACCTGGAAACATGAATAACACAATTGGAATAAGGAGGTTAACACCAACTTAGACAGTGGATAAAAGAGCAAAGAATTAATGTTTTTTGTGTGATGAGAGGTACTCTCCCAACCACCAGTGTACTAAAAGCTATTTGCACCTCATTATGGATTGATGTGATGAATTTGAAGCTAAAGGTAGTGGAAAGCAGATAGTGGAAGAATATGTAGAGGAAGAGGGTCCTATGATCTCATTATATGCCATGGAGGGGTTGGCTATGACTAAGTAGCAAACAATAAGATTAGTAGGGGCTTGTAAGAAGAGAGCTCTACATTTATTAGTAGACACAAGCAGTACTTACAATGTATTGGATGCTAGAACTGCCAAGGCTTTCGGTTGTAAACTCAAGCCTATATCACCTATAGACATTACAGTGGCTAAGGGGAAAAAGATTCATTGCACTTGTGTATGCAAAGCACTGAAGTGGGAGATGCAGTGTGGCTAATTTCTTGGTGCTATCCATTCGTGGTTGTGAGGTAGTTTTGGGAATGCAGTGGCTAGCAACATTGGGGATAGTAATCTGGAATTTTGCAGAGTTAACAATGAGTTTTACCTTGCTTAATCAGCAATACTGCTTGCAGGGTGTAGCTAGCTCTAATGTTTAAGTAGTGACTAGACAATTAATGGTTAAGGCATTGACGGGAGAAAACACCGCTTTTTTGGGACAAATTATAGAAGTTTAGGAAGCTAAAAGGAAAGCAAGTCATTCTTGGAGAAATGCAGCAATTAATTGAGGAATTTAATTTCCTTTTCAAAAGGTTAAGGGATTACCTCCTGTGAGGGAGCATGACCACAAAATTATGTTAGAGAAAGGGGCAGCTCTTGCCAATATTCGACCTTACAAACATTCTCCAATGTAGAAAGACATCATAGAGCAGATGGTCAAGGAATTGTTTGATAATGGTATCATTAAACACAGCATAAGTCCCTATTCCTCTCCTGTGATTTTGGTTAAAAAGAAAAATGATAGTTGCAGAATGTGCATTGATTACACAGAATTGAATAAAAGGACAGTCAAGGATAGATTTCCTATTCCTAATATTGAGGAGTTGTTGGATAAGATTTACCAAGCTACTATTTTCACCAAGATTGACTTAATGTCTAGCTACCATCAAATCTGAATGTGGGCAGGAGATACACAAAAGACAGCTTTCAGGACCCATGAATGGCATTATGAATTCTTAGTTATGCCTTTTGGTTTAACTAATGTGCCTTCAACCTTTCAAAGCTTTATGAATGCAATTTTCAAACCGCTATTAAGGAAACATGTCCTAGTATTTTTTGATGACATATTGATATACAGCTTGAAATTGGTAGAACAGATTACTCATGTGAGGGAAGTGTTTAGAATTCTACAAAAACATCAATTGGTGGCTACGCTAAGTAAATGTAGCTTTGGAACTCATCAAGTAGAGTATTTGGGTTACATTATAGAGGGTGTGAGCACGGGATTTTGTACCAGTTCGCGCGTTCAATGATGACGACTTTTCGAGAAATTTATTCTCGAATCACACGATTTTCGACCATCCGACGATCTTCATATGGGAATCCTCCTCAGACGTTTTAAATTATATAACAAAAAAAAAATCCCGCGCGGAGGCAGCCCGCGCGAGGCTGCGCGAGACAGCCTCGCGAATAGCAGCCTCGTGCAAAGCTGCGCGAGGTAGCCCGCACTCCCCCCGAGGGTCCTAACGGACCCTCGCGGGAATTGCCCGCGAAGGTTGTGTGGTACCCGCGCGGGGCTTGCCCGCGAGGGTCCTAGGCAACCCTCGCGGGGATTCCCGCGAGGGTCCGGGAGGCGACCCGCGAGCCCTCGCGAGGGAGCCTAGCGAGAGACCCCGCGAGGCCTCGCGAGGGAGTCTCACATGCGAGACCCCTCGCATGCGAGGCTCTTTGTTTTGGATTTTTCGGGACTTTTTCATCTATAAATAGTCGGGTCTTTTTCAGTACAAGGGACGGAAAAAAAAAATTCAGAGACAAAAATCATCTCTTTCAGAACAAAAAATCAAAACGATATTTCTTACTTTCTTTTAACTTTTTCTCGGATTCAAAAACACCTTCGAATCCCAAATTTCTTCATCTTTTTCTAAAATTTCTTCATCTTTTCTTGTAAATTCCTCAGATATTCTAGGGTCTAAAATTAATTTAGAACCCGAGTTTGATTATCTTTTGGATAAATAAACACTTTATTTTCCAACAAAACAATCTTTTTTTAATTAAATTACACTAAAAAAACCAAGAATTAAACGGAGATTTTTGGACTTTTTACATCAATCTTTTCACATTAAAACATGTAAACTACAAAAACGAACGAGGATCGCTCCCGGGGATCTAACGGACACGCCGAAGTGGATTCACGCCAAAAGGGTAAAGCCTCTGAGTTCCTAGAGCTGCAAATTCTATGTTCATCTTCTTTTCTTTTTAATTTTTATTTTGACCTAGGAATTATTTTATTTCACTGTAAATAATGTTGTAATTCT
>CATIWQ010145480.1:0-14324 GCA_949673415.1 Euphorbia schlechtendalii | reverse complement strand
TATGTACACACACACACACACATATATATATATAAATATATATATAAACATTTGTATATATATACACACACATGTATGTATATATGTGTATATATATATACAAATGCATATATACACATGTATATACATGTGTGTATATATACATGTGTTTATGTATAGACATGTATATATATACACATGTGTATATATATACATGTGTGTGTGTATTCATTGATATATAAGATAAAGGCCATAACTGTTGGTTAACGAAGACAGTTATTGAACATGCAAGATAGTAATGCAGAATTTTAAATCTTAAAATTAACATAAGGATCTCCTAACCATGCCATGATTGATATAATCAAAGTTAAAACATTCCATAGATGCTTTTAGGTTTATAAAGATTATAAAAGAAACCTAAAATCTAAGAGAAAGAGCATTACCAATTGATGTGTGCTTTCTCCCTTTTGGTAGTAGTGTTCCCTTTGAGTAATTCAGTAGCACTTTGTTAGCTCGAGTTTCCAAAATAGGAGAACCTCTACTATTGATCCACATGGATCTTCATCGACCAAATCCTCGTCTAGTGAGAACCCATTAGTAAATAACAGCTGTTAAATTGTTTGAAGACCAACCCGAAAATAAATTGAGAATGCTCACTTTAGAAAGAGCCTTAAAAAAGAATTCTTCGATTGTTTGGAGAAACTCATGAAGGATTTCACACAACAAAAGAAGAAGAGAATGTCGAACTCAGACCTAAAAGCTGAGCTGAAGTATTTTCTGATGTTTGTATGTGCATAAATAGAGAGAATTGAGGCATATTTAAAGGGAAAAGGGGAAGTGTTAGACTTCACCTTAATAACTAAATAGGATGGGAATATTCCCATCCCATCCAAATCGGGTTAGCCACACGGGTCATGGTCGCGGGCTAACCCGCACAACTTTCTCAAGGCAAGCCCAACCACGCGGGTCATAGTGACCCGCGAGCTAACCTACATAGATTTCACAAGGCAAGCCCTTGCAGGCTTGCCTTGCTGCAAGCCCATACCAGCGGCCCATGCAAGAGCTACCATGGGTTGTGTTTATGGGGCTTGTGGCCCGCTAGCGCATGTGGGCTTGCCTCGTTAGCTCACGGGGCAGCCGCATAAGCCCTACTTCAAACAACCCATGTTTGTTTGGGGCCCACTCGCAATGGGAAAAATTCCCTTTCTCGCTTTATTCACTATTTCCTCTTTATTCTCTTTAATTATTAATTCGGTCCAACTAATTAATAATTCTTCTGATGAATTCGATAACTTGTATTTTCAAAATAGACCCAGTCAATAGGCTCTTTACTTGGTCTAATAAAGACCCAAAGTGTGTGACCTCATAGGATCTCGAAGTATTGAGTCGCTAGAGGTTAACCTAAACTTGGTTTCCCATTCGAGAACCTTTAGGCGCAGTGTTTCAGACCGATATAGAACCCGATAGCTCTAGACGATCAAATGGGCTTTCTAGCAAAGGCTTATGATCCCCCACTACTTGGAACATCACGTGCTTGTGACTTTATCTGGTTCTGCAGTAGTAAATAATGCAATACACTCCTTCCATTAGGTTAGATACCATATAGTTTCTTAAGCTTGGATTAAGTGTTAGCTCATCTAATAGCCGTAGCTATCCTAGAATTAGACATGTTCACGAAGAACTCCACTCAGCTATCATGTATCAAGATTGACTAGAAACCCCATTTTATCATTCTTATACTCTGATCAAAGGTTTATGAGCATGTCACTTCAACAAGGGACCTTAAGGTACATCTCCCATTTTATCATTATATCAAAAGCGATGGATCCCATCTTGTTTACTTAGCTTATAATCATATGATCATCACTATACCCGTAATCACCCGTGGTATCTTGATTATCAGGGTATGAATAAGTATGACACAAAGTATAGCAACAACTATATAAGGTAACCAGTATCTCAGGTCTGAGGATACTTATACTGCTAGTATAATAAGACAAGACACCAACACATGGATATAGTTATTTCAGAGTGTATGTCTTATAGCGATCTCCAATGTATTATCCGAATATATCTATGTGTTAACTCAAGGTACCACCTTCAGCTCGTGAGATCGGCTGCTTAGATCTAATCCAAGGAGAAACCCTACACATGGTAGTCTGTCCGCTCCATTGATGTCCAGTCTCAATGAAACTATGACTAGGGATATTTACATTATTCATAATAACACGTATGTGCAGTTCTCAATCCACATAACTTCCACTATGTCCTTGCAATTTTACGCTATGAAGTAGTCACGAACTTTATCTTATCAATGCACATATACATAATACTATACATATATGATACCAGGGAGATACATAAATAAGAAAACATTGACAAGCAACAAAGATGCCTTAATTATTAATAATAATAATCTGAAACCGTTTGTACATTATAACTAATTAAGACATATCATCCTAATTGCCTCTAGGGCATACATCATGCCTAACCATAACTATTTCATAACGTGAAAGTGCAAGGACATAGTGGGAGCAATGTGGAGTGAGAACTACAAACACGCATTACTATGAAAAGTTTAAATATCCCTAGTCATAGTTTTATTGAGACAGGATATCAATGAAGCAGATAGATTAGCATGTATAAGCTTACTCCTTGGTTTGAATCCAAGCAACATATCTCACGAGTTGAAGGTGGTACCTTGAGTTAACACATGAATGTATTCGGGTAATACATTAGAGACCGCTATAAGACAAACACTCAGAAATAACTATATCCATGTGTTGGGGTCACGTCTTATTATAGTAGCAATACGAGTATCCTCAAATTTTAGATACTAGTTACCTTGTGAGGGAGTTGCTATACTTTGGGTTATATTTATTCATACCCTAGTGATCAGGATGATACAGTGATGATCATTTGTTGGTAAGCTGAGTGGTAAAGATGGGATTCATCATACCTGATATAGTGATATAATGGGAGTTGTACCTTAAGGCTTCTTGTTGAAGTGACACACTCATAAAGCTCTGATCAGATTATGAGATTGATAGAACGGGTTTCTAGTTAATCTCAATACATAATGGCGAGTGGTGTTCTTCGTGAACAAGTCTAATTTTAGGATATCAACGGCTATTACATGAGATAGCACTTAATCAGAGCTCAATAAATTGGATTGTACTTAACTTGATGCAAGGAGTGTATTTTATTGGTTACTATTGTAGAACTAGATCAAGTCATAGGCACATAGCATTCCGAGTATTTTGGGATCATATGCCTTTGCTAAGAATCCCCCCAAAAATTCTAATTTTTTTCTTTTTTATAATGGTAGGTAAAAGTTGTAAATTTTTAAGGAAGGGAGGGGTATTTTTGAGATAAAAAATTAAAGTTAAGGGTAAAAAAGGGTAAAAATCCTGGATTGGGAAACAAGTCCGTCGGTATCGGCCCAATTGGGTGAATCGGTACTGGTCCAAAATAGACCAGTTCTGGATCGGTCTAGGTCTACTTTACGCGGACCCAAACCGATCTTGTTCCAGGACGTCCATAAGTGGGCTAGTCTCGGCTACAGGACTGGTCCCAAAATGGACCTATCACGACCCGATCTAGACTGGTTTGAAATATTGGGCTGATCCATGCTAGTTTGTTCAGGCTGTGGTTAGGGATTTTTGTTTTTTTTTTGCTTTTTTCTATATATTTTTATATTTTTGATGAATTTTGGGCGATTTTGGGTGGTTTTGGCTTGGTTTTGACTTCCAAAACACCAAGGATCTCCTCCGAACATCTCGTAACCTCAAAGCGGATCATTAAGAAAAGAGGCAAGTAAAAATATTTCTCATCATCGCTTCGCGAGAGGGACTAAGAATCTCATTCTCACAAGATGCCTCTCATGTGGTCACTGTAAGTCAGGATGGCTACACGAAAAGTGTAAGGGATAAAATTCGTACCTGGGCTAGCATGACATTGTCAAAGTTGACCTCGGAACATGGAAGACCACTACACTCCTTAGAAGTTTGACAAGGTTGACTTCTAGGTTTTTAATGCCTAGTCCTCTTCCTATGGTTGGTCGAGTATTCTTCTAGGTTTTTAGTACCTAGTTAACAAGGATGACTTCCTGGTTTTCAGTGCCTAGTTACCTTCCATGAGAGGTTGAGTCACCTTCTAGGTTACCAGTGCCTAGTTGACGAAGATGACTTCCAGGTTTTCAAACCTAGTTACCTTCCAAGAGAGATTGAACCACCTTCTAGGTTTTTAGTGCCTAGTTGAAAAGGTTGACTTCATGTTTTCAGTGCCTAGTTGCCTTCCAAGACGTGTTGAGTCTCCTTTTAGGTTTTTAGTTCATAGTTGATGAGATAGACTTACAAGTTTTCAATGCTTAGTTGCCTTCCAAGAGTGGTTGAGTCACCTTCTAGGTTTTTAGTGCCTGGTTGATGAGGTTGACCTCCAGGTTTTCAGCACCCAGTTGCCTTCTAAGAGAGGTTGAGTCGCCTTTAGGTTTTTAGTTCCTAGTTAACGAGGAAGACTTCCAGGTTTTCAGTGCCTAGCTACCTTCCAAGAGAGGTTGAGTCGCCTTCTAGGTTTTTAGTACCTAGTTGAGAAGGTTGACTTCTAGGTTTTCAATGCCCAGTTTCCTTCCAAGAGAGGTTGAGTCGCCTTCTATGTTTTTAGTGCCCAGTTGACGAGGTTGACTTCTAGGTTTTCAATGCCTAGTTTCCTTCCAAGATAGGTTTAGTTTGTATTGAAAACTTGAATTGCAACAGAGTTGTTTTGATGTTAGTAGTGGCGTTAAGAGCATTTTAACTCCTTGATTGACATTTTGAAAACAAAATATTTTGCCCCTTCAATAAAGAGTTAAAATAAATAGAGAATTAATTAAGTTGAAGAAATTCAGCCTATTTCAAAAATTTTACAAAGGCACCTTCGAGAGGGTTGATTTTGCCCCTTGCAAGGATTTGGCTCTTATTTTCGGGGAGATATCTCTTCTCTGGAGTTGCAATTTCTCGGGAGAAAGGATTTGGGAAGCAGCATTGGGTGAATGAAAGGATATGTTGTGATTGGTAGAGAAAGTGAGGGTAAATTTGATTTATTAGTAAGGAGTTGCAAAGGCTTTGATTCCCAAAATATGGTTTAGAAGATCGATGTGATTTTAATTTTCATAATGTTTATTTGGAACATCAATTTAATTTTGATCCCAAAATGTGGTTGGGAAGAAATCTGCATGTAAGAAAAAATTATTGTGAAGTAGTAGTGTGTGAAGTCATGTTTTAACTTCTTGATTGACTTTGCTGAAGCAAAATATTTTGCCCCTTTAATCAAGAGTTAAAACATGAACAATATTGGTTAAGTGAGAGAATTTGGCCTTGCTCGAAATATGTGTCGAGGTAGAACTGCCCTTGATTGAATTGCTAATTTCTAAAATGTGACATGGTAAGACAGTAGCGTAGCAAGTATGGAGTCGATAAGATCCTGAGATAAATAATTCACACATATATGTGTATGTGAATGAATAAATTTGAATGCTCACATGTATGTTGTGTAATTGGTTAGTTAACTATTTTCATGAATGCTTGCATGAGTATATGACTATGCATGAGGATGTGATATTTCTTTGGTTGCTTTAGCTCTGGCAGCAGATACTCTTGTGGTGACTAGGCTATCTTGGGATGCGAGACTACGTTGGGGTAGTCGACAGGGATAGAACTGAGTCCGGGTTAAAGTTTGATTTGAGGTTGGACATTAGCCGGATTTGAAGCTTGAATCTAACCTTGAGTAGATTTGGATGAGTTGTCAAACTTTTGACACCCATATTTCTCTTAAGTATAGCATCATTGACGTTAACAGTGTTCTCGACTTGATATACTACTATCGAGCCTCAAAGCTTGTGAGTTGCTCCCCATTGTGACAATCCTTGTTTTGATGATATTCACCCTTTACCCCTGAGATATATAACTGATGTTCTTTGCCATTTTGAAAAAGACGGAATGAATTAAATACTTTGTCATGATCCTTGTTGCGAGGGAAGTTTGATGATATTCGCCTTTCACCCTCGGGATAGATAACTGATGACCTTTGCCACTTTGGAAAAGATGGGATGAATTAAATACTTTGTATTATTATTTATTTCTTTTTTTTGTTCTAATTTTTTCATAAACTTCCCTCATGGGTTTTCAATCTATCAAACAGTGTCTTAATTTTTGTCTGGACCGCCCTTTCAGGTTTTCAATCCAACAGACTCACTTTTTCTTCTTTTTCTTTCTTTCTTCTTTTTTTTGTTTTCGGTTACTTGCGTTGTTTCTCTAAATATCACACATGCATCCAATTATGAATATAAACGTAAGCATTCAGCAATAATGACATTTCAATGAATGAAAATAACTGGGGTACAAAAGCATCCAATGATTCAACCCTTGTTGCCAACCCACCCTTTCGGGTTTTCAAGTTGATAGCTGATTGTTTTCTCTCAATATCCTAATTTTTTCCCAAAGCATCCTTTTCGGGTTTTCACTTTGATGGTCTATTCAGTAGAAAGAATACCCTAATTTTTACCCAAATGTATGAAGAAGGATAGTTGAAGGGCTTGCTGTTTAATCTCATTTTTTATTGTGCCGCTTTTCAAAGTTTAATTCTTTAACCTAAACATGATACCTCTTAAACTGGTCTCGATTGAAAAGGATTCATGAACTCATTGATGTGCACGTCCATTACTTTGATCACTCATTTACTAAGGACCTTCTTGATCATGAAGGAGCTTTCTTAATTGGGTTTAAACTTTCTTCTAGAGTTGACATTAGAGGGTTTTTAGATGCTTTGAAATTAAGTCCCTCACTTTCAATGGTTAATTGACTGTTGTTGTAAGCTCTCGCCATGCACTGCTGATACTTTGAAGATGGTCAAGGGTTTTAGAGCAATGCTCATAAATCAAGTTCATATGCTCAAATTTAGCCTCTTCCCAATCCGACTCTATCATACTAGTTTCCATGGCTACCCTTAGAGATTTGACCTCAATTTCCATCAAGATAACCACTTCTATCTTGTAGACTAATGAGAAGGGAGCTTGATCTGTTGGAGAGTGAACAGTGGTTTTGTATCACCAAAGTGCAAATAGAAGCTTATATGCCCAATCACGGTAAGCAATCACCATTTTGGACAAGATTCTCTTGATAGACTTGTTCGCTGCTTCCACTGCACCGTATACTTGAGGTCTATAGGGAGAAGAGCGATCATGCTCGAAGCCATATTTTTGAAACAGATTGGTCATTGCCCCTTGAAGCTGAAACTCTATTATTAGGTACAATGTGATGAGGTATCCCATAACATGCAAATATATACTTTTCGATGGCTTGGCCATCTTCTTTTTGGTTATATTAGTGAAAGACTCGCCCTCCCCTCACTTAGAGAAGTGGTTAACTGCCATGATGATGTACTAATGCCCATTAGTCAAAGAGGGTCAGATCTCACCAATAATATCAATCCCCCACATGGGGAAAGGCTAAGGAGTTGAAAGATTGTGGAGATCTGATGGAGGCAAATGACTAATGTCTCGGTAGATTTGGCCTTTACGGCACTTTTCTTTATTTTAGAGATACAGTCGGTTATCATTGTAGTTCAAAAATAACCTTGAAGCTGAATTTTCTTTACTAGGGCTAAGCCATTCATGCAAGGGCCGCAATCTCTCCCATGGGTACAATTCATGACCAGAGAGGCTTCTTTTTTAGAAAGACAACATAAGCAAGTCGTCGCTAGTGTGCTTGAAGAGATTATTCTTGACAATTCTGAACTGAGCAGCTAACCGATAAAGAGATAATTGTTTTGAATCCGTTGCCCCTAGAGGGAATTCCCCATCTTGAATCAGTTTGACTATGTCCCGATACCAATAATTTTTCATCCGCACTGATGGTGGATGAGATGGTGCGATAATAAAATAGATCCTTTGGATGACTAAAGGTCCACGGGCCTAATGGGCTTGGTTCGAGAACTTTCCCACATAGAGGCTAGAGTAGTAAAAGAATCTATAATTTGATTCTTTTTTTGGTGGACATTCTAAAATAGACACTTCTTGAATTTTGTAGCTAACTCCTATACTACATCGAGTTAAGGTTGAAGCAACTCTTCTTTGATTCCCCAATCTCCGATTAATTTTTGAATGACTAGGGCAGAATCACCAGTGATAGTGATTTCTATTACCTCAACATTTGTCAAAGCTTACTTACTGAAGAGGTATGCCTCGTATTCGACCCCATTGTTGCTGATGGGAAATTCAAGACACTTAGAGAGTGAGATAACTTCATTCTACAACACTATCAGGATAACCCCGAGACCTACCCCTTGATGATTCGTAGCTCCGTCAAAGAGCATTTTTCATTCATCATTCAAGGACTCTATGAATGCTAGCTACTCATCAGGAAAGTTCAAATTCTCAACATAGTTAGAGTCAAAGGCCTGATTATCGAGGAATTCGGGGACTTCTCGGTCTTTAATCACCTTCTTCATGATATATCCAACATTGAATTCAAAGAAGAGATCCACTGACGAGAGAGCTTGCAGGCTAGAATTGAGGAATGGAACTAATACTTAGTCGGATTAACCTTAGCCACTGCCTAAATTTTGTATGATTGAAAATAGTGCCTGAGCTTCTTAGTGATCCAGACAATTATCACACTAATATTCTCGACCATCATTTATTAACTTTCATACTCAAGAAGCTTCTTGCTCAGATAATACATTGCGTGCTTGCGTTTATCTTCTTGCTCTTGCAGCATTGCTCTTACTGAACACTCTTCGATAACCAGACAGAGTATGAGGGGTTTGTTAGGAGTCGACGGTTTGAGATCTAGCAAATTGATCATATAAGTCTTTATTCTGTCTGAGGTTAACGGACATTGTTCATTCCAGACTATGGGCAACCGCTTCTTTCACAGCTCGAACATTGGCTTACAGATAGAGCAAAGATATCACAACCTCGAGGGACTTTAGCTTCAAGCTGCTTCACTACATATATCAGTTTCAGATACAGCCGAATCAATTTTTGCTTCACTTATCTGAACTTCAGATCAGTCAAAATTCGATGTTCTGCAATCTCTCTAGTGATGCCTGACATTTCTTCATATGACCAAGCAAAAGTACTCATGTGATATCTAAGCACATTCTTAATCTCTCTTTTTTACTAGGGTTTAAATCATTGGATATAGATGATTCATTTGTACCCAAGTCAACTTTAAGCAGAGACAAATCATGTATGCTAAAAATGTTATGTGTAGACTCATATGAATGCATGGTGCCGTTAGGTGAAACATCAAACAAGAAAGTAAATTTTGAATATTTCATAATAAAGGTCTTACACACAAAGTTTATCAAAATAGAAATTACATTAGAATAATTTCTTCTTCCCCCACATACGGAGGGTCTTCCTTGATGATGGCCATTTTCGGTAATAGACATCCGTCTCTGTGGTCTCTCGGTGGGCATGGTCCACTGTAATGAAAGAAGTGTTCTGGGCCCATCTCTCGAGGATATGATCGGGTAATCTGTATTCCCAAATGAGGGCATGGGTAGGATAAGAATCCCAAGGCACTCATTGAGTCTTCCCATTCTAACAACAAACCCATGTGGGAGAGTAGGAAGTGATGCCCTGCAATTCGAGTTGCTAGACATTGCAAGCATGAATGTGGTATCAAAGTCAAGAACTTTCCACCAGGGACAAACCCAGCAGATCTGACTATTTATGTACCCTCTCATGATTTGTACCCAATCATCCACTGCCAGTTTATGGTGGTCAGCAATGTAGAGTCCTCTCTCGCTGTAATTAATGACCTTGTACTTCTCAGAAGCTTGTATTGGCTCGTGGATTAAGGCTAGTTTCTCCAAAATCCAAACCTCTAATAGGGTGAAGTGGTCCCTGATCAAGCTGGGATCAGCCTTTTCAGTCTCCATGCATAACAAATTCTCCGCTAGTCCATTAGTGACAAGTGAAGCTCCCTAAGACAGACTAGTAATGGTAGAAATGAATCGAAATGGGGCAATGCTACCTACTCCGCACATGAACTCTGATATAAGTAGTAAAGCCACCATAAATGGCCAAGTGATGTGATGTCGCAGAGTAGACAAGAACCAATCTAAGACCAGGATAACTCAGAAACCTCTGATCTCCAAGGGATGAGATAGAAAATGATCAATGGAGTCCAAGTTCCACAACCCTTTTAGTGAGTCTGCAGCTCTGAATTGATAAATTGACATCGAAATGGGAAATCACTGGGGGCAAGGGTTGCCTAGAATAGCCTGATACTCCTCAATCATGGGGAATAACACTTAGGTCAAGAATTGGAAGACGCGGTCCAAGGGATCTTGAAATGTGAGTGATGCACAAATAAATGCGACGTTTGTGGGGCAAAAAGCTAAATACTGGAGCCCCCATAGACCAAAAATCACCAATTTCTTCCAATCCAGATTTTTTAGGGTGCCTAAAAAGGTTTTGAGTCAGGCATTGTGACTTTCCATGGTGAAAGAATTGGAAAACAACAGCGAATGAATCGAAGAAGATGAAGAAAAGCTATAAAACAAGATTGGGTTAGGTAATACATGTTTTAATGTTTTATGAATTATTAGCCTAAAAGATTTTTCAAAATCTCATGAAGTAGTGAAATGATATCCTAACAATTGGGTGAGGAGGTCGAGAGAGATCGGTGTGATCTCTCAAAGGATGAGATTGAATGCGGTGAAGTGAAGTGTGACGTTGTGTTGTTAGTGTGGATGAGGAAATGATGGTAATGCCTTACCACGGTAACAATTCCATGTTACGATAACTTGAGGTTTGTAGACCTTTATTTTCAGGTAAAACAATGTGTTATACCATTATGTTGTGTAAATTGATGAATGAATTGATGTTTTTGTTTATTTGGAAGCACCTATGTTGTGAAAATGAATGAATTGAGTATTGTTCTTAATTGGGCAAAGGTTTGGATGCCAATTGGGCATCACAAATGAGTGGATATGTTATATGGGTGCAATCCCTAAGGTGATACGACCTCGAGCATCTTTAAGGTTGATGAATATCGATAGGGTATTTCATGATGCTTTGGTTTCATTCGTGATGTCATGATACTTCATGAGCACTTCTAAAACCTTAAACTAATAAGAGAATGACAAAAAATGATTTTATGATTCGTAAAGGTTTTTCTGATTCTCATGAAGCGATAAAATGGTATCCCAACCTTTGGGGTATGGAGGTCGGGATAGATCAATGTGATCTCTCCAATTATGAACTTGAATGGAATAAATGGAATGATCTTGTTTACCTTGTAATAAGAGGGTAAAGGGTGGTAAGCCTTACCACGATGACATCCTTAAGTCATGACTGAATGAGAACTTTATTTTCTGGTAAGACAATGTGTTAAACCCTTATGATAAACGAATGAATGAATGAAGCAATGTTGATGTTTAGTTGGTATCGAAAATTTGGCGAAATGAATGACTTGAGTACATGACTCAGTAGAGTGTTGAATGCCTATGGGGCATTGTAAATGTTGGGATATGACATGTTGATGCATTCCCTAAAGCGATGCGACCTCCATCTTTATGACTAATGTATACCATTGTGGTATATCATGATGTATAGGGTTTATTCAAGATATCATGATACTTCATGAGAGTTCTAAAACCTTAAACTAATGAAAGAATGAGTGTGTATATAAATTAGTGTCTACACAAAAGAATGTGGTTAGTATGATATACATAGTGTGAGATGATGATTTATTTGCATATGTAGTGGATGGAAAATCAATTAAACACATAGCACGTAGTATGCACAAACTATACATAGTTCTTCCAACCATACACCTCCCGCGGAATAAAGGGTTCAGCTTCTAAATCTTAGCTTAGGCCATCTTGACACCACAAGGGTGTCATGGAGCAAACCTGCACGATGAAGATAGAGACGTTTTTGTATACCTAGGGGAAGTTACTATGGCGATGCTATATGAGTTTCGTCGTAAGGTTGTTGATGTAGAAGGTTCTTGTTCCACTATGATACACTCCAAGCCTCTCCAAATAGGTGTGAACGAGGGAAGTACATGCGATATGGAAACATGTGATCCACACACTAGGTATCCTCGATCCCCATGAGGTCACAAGTGATACTTTCATGGCTTTACGATGAAAATAGGGCTCCCTAACCTTCATGGCTAATTCATCTAATACATATGCTTTTGTTTAAAATATTTTTAAGGTGGAAAAATCTCATTTAATGACTTTTCAACACTCATCAAACTCTTTTTAAACATTTAAGTTTAAAATAGAAAACGATCCCCAGCAGAGTCGCCACTATGAGCGGACAACATTTTTGGACCCGCACAGTCATCGCAAAGCGCCGACCCCGTGAGATGGGGTGAGGTGGTTTTTATGAAAAGTGAACGAGAAAAGAAAAGTTTCAAAAGACTAGTGGCCTAAACCTCTCGCCTACGTTGTTACGGAGTTGCTACCCGGATCAAAGCTTTTGGGAAATTCATTACAGCCTAGATCCGTTAAGCCGAAACCGCACCGTAGTTTAGAGATTTGGGTCCGGATGAGTTACCTACTTCATCATTATTTGAGTTTTAATTATGAGCAAACAACCACCTTTCAGACATTTTGATTTATTTCTAGTCATTTTCAGTTAATACTAAAGTTAGACATATACATGCGGAAAGTGATAAATAAATCGATAAAAATTAAAGAAAGCGATAAATAAAGTAAATACGAGGCTTCTAACCTAAAGGGGATAGGATAACTAATAATACAAACCGGGGATAATATACAAATGGTCCTAAATACAAATTTTCTACAAATACATTTTATTTACAATTGCGATACTCGAAGGAAAAATAAAACCCTAACATACATCTAACCTAGACTACCTACATCCACAAAGGTACGAAGAGATATATATGTTCGCCACTTTTCTACTGATAACATAAAAGTTCTAAATATGAACATGTGTTGTCAGTACCGCTTAACAAATAGAAAAATGATGATAACTGCAAGTACATAGTTGCGATGTAGTTTTAAAAGATATCGATCCCACAAGGAAGGAATTCGGTTCTAAGGATCAAAAAGAGTTATGAAAAAAAAGAAAATAAAATAAGTTGAATGTTTTTAATGGTAGATTGATGAAAGGAAAGATGCATGAACATATCATAGAAGATGAAAAGCATATAGATATTCCCTAAGATTGATGAAAAGCGTATAGTGGAGTAAAATATGCAAAATAATATAGAATGTTTTATGCACTAGATAACTTCAAAAAACTCGGTTCTAGACGCCCAAATATCCTATAATTCACCGCAGAGCAATACATGAAATGACTTTTATAAATCTAGGGTAAATGAATTATGACTGTTATAAAAACGTGGACAACAATAATACTATGCTTAGAATGGTCGCTCTCACATAGCCATATTTAGCAAGTTACCACTCCAAAAATGTTAGCTCACTAAACAACGTTAAAATCATAGATCCAATTATTATACACAATCTTGTTAACCACGAAACTACTCTTAAAGTTAACACAAAAGTATATAACTTTATTAATATAAAAGACGCAAGAAAAAATACTCATTATGACACATAGACATATCATAAACTTCGAATTAGAAAGTATTAGTAGAAAATAAAGTAAAGTTGTAAGGTATGCAAGTGAAAGCTAAAGTTGATCAAACCGTATCCACTTTTTAATGGGAGTCGTCAATTCCCGAAATTCCTACGTCTACTTTGAATTCGGTCTCGACTCGTATAGAACCTTGATAAGTGTATAATTACACTTATTATCATGATAAATTTATACATTAAACACTATAGTTTGAGTCATTTTTATACTTCATATAAAAGATTTCACGCAGTATGTAGTTGTTTTTTATGCAAATGCAGATACTAGGAAAATCTTGGGAGTAAAATGATCAAAAGTGGAATTCTATGAAAAAAGAGTGAAAAAGGTGCAAAAAGATGCGTGGAACTTAAAGATTTGGCTTAGGATCGAAGCTACCGAAGATCGGTGAAGTTGCAAGGAAATTTTTGAAGAAAACTCCATTCATAGTCGCGACATCATTCGCGGTCACGACCTGGTCACTTCAGAACAGAAATCTGTCAAAGGAAGATTCACACTCGGGGCTTGTCTATCGTGGTCGTGACTTGGACGGTTTTCTGGTATTATCTTCCTAACTAACAACCGCCAGATAAGCATGATCAACTGCCATCAACTACCAACGAAAAGACACTTATCAGGAGTCAACCAATCATGAAAAGGTGCCTATCCATTGTGGATTAAATCAAAGTCTCTCAACCAATCACATTGAAGAGATGCAATCTTTCACCAATGAATGTGA
>CATIWQ010145478.1:0-18659 GCA_949673415.1 Euphorbia schlechtendalii | reverse complement strand
TACGTTAAATTAGTCTAGTGAACGTAATAACTTTGTTGAACTTGCATGTTTTCTTTGCTATACTTATTTCGTAGGAAAAATCTATATATTTAGAATCTCTAGTCTTCCATACATATATCTATCCATTCTTCATTCCAATCCTCCCAACTAAAATTCAAAAATATTTTATTTTCTTTATTTCATTTTTCTTGTTGATCTTTAGAGCTAGTCCTTCCCTGTGGGATCGATACCTTTTAAAACTACATCGTAACTGTATACTTGCAGTGGTTTTCATTTTTCTATTTAGATACGCGGTACTGACAATACCTGTTCGTATTTTGAACTTATATCTTATCGGTAGGAAAGTGGGAGACAAGGTTTTTGGCTTTATTATTAAATAAAAAAATCCTAGGAGTTATTAGAGTCAAAACCTTGCAAACAATAAGCCGAATGGAAGGTTCCATTCGAGTGATCAAACGGTGTCTGGTTGAAAATTGGTTATTGAGGGATGTCGGGACGCTTGACTAGTCCTATAAGCTCTGCCCATGACGGAGTGGATGTTTCATCATCCTTCGGCCTCGCCACTTCTAGAGGCGGATGATCGTCGGGTCATTGCTGCAAGGGAGTTGAAAGGATGAGTGACCTCTGATGGAGAGTGGCGGAGACGGGGTGGAGTGAATAATCTAGGCGTGGAGAATGGAATGGGCAACTGATACCGTTGCAACCGGATGGGTGGATACCAGTCGTTGGGTAGCATCCTATGCTATTGTTACATACTCCACTGATCGTGTGGTCAGCCATCAACGTGCCATCAGAGCCACTCAGTAATCTAAATAGATTGTGCCTTATCTGACTTTGGTCCTCCGACTTCATCTTGTACTTTTGTGCCACGCTTTCGAAGAAGGTGATACTATTTACGACAGGCGGGGTATGGACTTCAAAGTGTGACGTGTTGTGGGATGACATAATGGCCATCGTGGATGTCATCGAGGTGGAAGTGGAGGTAAGTTGCTTTTCTTCGCTTCCTGTGATGGTGATTTCGCTGGCCATGGTTGATGTGTTTGATGTTCGCTCGCTACAATAGAAGTTTTGAATTTTTGTGGAACAAAAACTTTCTTTTGTTCCACGCTCACCGCACCACTGAAAGATTGGTGTGAGAAGGTGTCTCTCACGCACCTATCTTCAGAACGTTGATCTTGTGTAGTCCGCCTTGCACGGTGGTCGGAATTTGCAAGATAGGGGGTGACTATGGGGGATTAGCCGTATGACCGACGTAGTCTCTCTGATACCTAAGTTAGCGACGGATTTAAGAGAGGTAGCAGAGAATAAGTATTGAGAACATGAGAATTGTGTACCTTTAACATATGACTGAAGGTCTATATATATATAGGAGGTGAATGTAGTGATGGAGGCAATCTCTATCACTAGTGGCTCACTCCTATTTAAAATGCATCTCTTGTTTGAAGAGGTAAAGTCCACCAAAAACTGAACTTTTGTTGGTTGGATAAGTATGGGAGACGATCTGGCATCTCTACACTTGGGGAAGGCTCGTTGCGTTATCTCAGTCACCCGGTGAGACCGCGCAGACTAGTGTTGACCATGAGCATGATGGACGGGTGGTGACCACGCGCATCATGGATGGGTGGTGACAACGCAGTGATGGACGGGTGGTGACCACGCACATGACTAAACTATACCAAGTTATCAGTTTCTACGAATATAACCATCTCATTTCTACTCTCTTTCAATAATACTTTCCCCTTTCTTTTACCAATTAAACATTAGTTTCTTGGCTTATTTCCTTATTAATATTGTTATCGATTTGTACTTAAAATATGCTTTAATTTTGTATTACTCATGTAGGAAAGAAGGGCATGTGCTTGAGATTAATGATTAAGAAATCAGGCTGTTTCCATTTGTGCTTGTTTCAGTGGAAAATTGACTTGTTTAAGCTATAATTTGAGATACTATTAAATAATCTGTTAATTTTAAATTTTTCGCTGTCACCTTTACTTGATTTTAATGGTAGAAAATGCTTGCTGTTGATAAAAAAAATTCATTTGCCATTGCTTCTTTTCTCTCAGTGTGAAGATAAAAAAATTGCAATGTGATTATTCATGCCATATCCATTTTTTTGGTAAGTCAAATTTACAAAGTTTTTGAAAGTTTAAGTAAATTTGTGATGGTGGTCTTCGATTTCTATGGCTTTTTCTTCATCTTCTTGTCAGCATTTGGATTTATGCAGCTAGTTTAGTTAAAGTAGTGGAAAGCTATCTAGTCTCTACTGGATTATTGAGACGCTACAAAACTTTTGATGTTTCCAAGCTTAAGTACCTTGCCATTGTTGTAGAAAGCAATGATGCTCATCAACTTTCAGACATTATGCAGCTTTTTCAGTGGTTACAAATTATCGGCGTGAAAAATCTATGCCTCTATGATTCAGAAGGTAAGAGTTTTCGACACCTAATATGTTTTTTAAAAGCATTCTTCCATTAGTTCTATGGATCGCCGTTTTCAACTCTTAACAATTTACGTGTATTTTTTTACTTGTAGGAGTTCTCAAGCAATGCAAGAAATTTATCTAAGGGAACTTGAAAAATGTCTGATTATTTGAGGTAGAGTCTTGTATCTCTACGATGCAGTTTCTATAATCTTTCAAATTACTGATAGTTTAAATATTCAGTGGATTTTTTTTAAGCAATTGCAGGTATCAGGATTCGAACCCTGGTCACCCAACTCACTTTGTGAATGTACTACTCAGACTATGTGTAATTGGTATTATTTCAGTAGATTTGAGCAACAATACTGAATATTAATTGAATTCACTGTCCGGTAATGTAGGAAGTGGTTGATAAAAAATCGCCTCCAAATGAGAAATGTATGACTATTGAATTTGCTCCTATTTCTGATGGAAAGGAAGCAATAACCAAGGTAGGTAACCTTATCCTTACGGAATATATGGAGTTGCAAAATGATAGATATTATTATGTAGATATAATTAGGAGTATTATTTTCTTATTTAGTGAAGTGTTGTACACATATAAACTCTTCCTATATTATATTTTGTATATATATGAAGCAATAACTCATACAGGTTTGGGTTCAGTTCCCAAACCCTATTCTAGTCTTTCATGGTATCAGGCTCTCTAAGGCAAAACTACCGCCGACTCCTTCCTTTTCTTTTTTCGATTTAGCTTTTCCGATCACCGTCGAGCCCTTCCTTTACCTTTTCTAATTCAACTTTTCTAATTACCGTTAATATTTTGTTTCTCCTTCATCATGTCTGAATCAGTACCGAATTCCTACTCAACGGTTGTTATTTCTTCTTCTACTACAAACGCATACACTACCGCAACTCCATCTTTTACACATCAATTAACTCTGAAACTTGAATAATCGAATTATGTTCTTTGGAAAATTGTAATAACCCCAATGCTTGCTAGCTGTGATCATGGTTGTTGAAGAACCTTCCATTTTAATTAACAGAAACACCTTTGTAAGACCTGCTTTAATACCAATTGTTAGGTCCCGAACAGATAACTCGGTAGCAAGGTGATATGTGTTAACTAAATTAGATTGACAATAACAAATAATAAAGCAAGTAAAGCAATAAAGACACACTGATTTAAGTGGAAACTGAGAGAAAAACCATTGAGTCACCGATCAACTCCACTACTAAATAATGAGAATTCTAAATACAAGCTCTCTCAAATATACCCGAACTTGAGGTATAATTTTAAGGACAGTTGGAAACATCCCAATTTCACTCACAAGTTAAATTCACTCAAAGAGAACACATTAAACTATTGAATATTTTGTGTGCCGCGCATTTGAACAAATTGAAAAAGAAAAAGTTTTTCTCTTCAAACATTTCACATGTGTATGGAAAATTCTCCCCCTCGAGACTCATATAGGGTATCAATTCAGCTCCTAATTGGAGCTCATGCCGATCAGCTCATTGCACAGCTCAAACCTCTCCCGAGGGATTACTTTAGTCATCAAATTTGAAGGGTTCTCTTCTGTTGGAATTTTCTCTAGATGAAAAACTTCATTTACTAGTTGCTCTCGTATCTAGTGATATCAGATATCAATGTACTTTGTTCGAGAGCGATACATAGTATTCGTGCTCAAGTTTATTGCACTTTGACTATCACAATATACTATACAGTTTGCTTGTTTTCACCAAGCTCTTCAAAGAATCTCTTCAACTAAATCATTACTTTGCCTGCTTTAGTGGTCGAAATAAACTCTGCTTCGGCTATAGAAAGTGCAACACTTTTCTGTAATTTAGATTGCCAATAAATTTCTCCTTTGAAAAATGTAAACACGTATATTGAAGTTGACTTTCTATGATAGTGATCTCCTGCCATGTCAGCATCAACATAGCCTTTTAAGGTTGATTTAGATCCTCCATAACATAAGTACTTCTTTGATCTTCCCTTCAAATGTCTGAGAATCCACTTTATTGCTTCCCAGTGTTGTCTTCTTAGATTATCCAAGTATATGCTTACAACTTTATCAACATGTGGAATATCTTACCTTGTGAAAACCATTTCATACATTAGACTCTCACAATAAAAGAATAAGGAATCTTTCTCATATCTTCCTTCTCTTCTTTGGTTGATGGATAAGATTCTTTACTCAACTTTAGATGATCAATAAGAGGAGCGGTAACTAGTTTAACAATCAACATGTTGACATGCTGTAGCACACATTCAACATATCTTTCTTGTGATATCCATAGCCATTCTTTTCTTCTATTACGAACAATCTTCATGCCCAATTCTGATGTGCTGGATCCAAGTCCTTCATGTCAAAGGACTTCGCTAACTGCTCTTTCAATTGACGAATTGATGAACCATCTTATCCCACTATCAATATATCATTGACATATAACAACAACATGATAAATTTGTTATCAAAGAATTTTTTAAAATAGACACAAGGATCTTCCAAAGTCTTCTTGTAACCATGACCACTCATGAAAGATTTGAATACCTTGCACAACTGTCTAGGTGATTGTTTTAACTCGCACAAACTCTTTTGCAGCTTGAAAACTATGTGTTCTTTCCCTTTTACTTCAAAAGCTTTTGGTTTCTCAATGTAGACCTCTTCTTCCAAGTTGTCATAAAGGAAGGTTGTTTTTACGTTTAATTTCTGAAGCTCAAGATTCAAGCTTGCAAACAAGCTCAAGATCGCTCAAATAGAAGTCATTTTAACCACTAGAGAAAAGATTACATCGAAATCAATTCCAATATGTTATTAGAATCCTTTCACTACTTAATGAGCTTTGTACTTCACCAACTTTCCATTGCCATCTCTTTTAAGCTTAAAAATCCATTTATACTTCAATTCTTTTATGCCTTTAGGAAGTTTGACTATCTCATAAGTGTTGTTTTTCTAGCAAGGAACATCTCATCTTGCATTGCCTCCAGTCATGATTCTTTATTTGTATGAGTTAGTACATCCTGAAAATTCTCTAGCTCCTTCTCATTGGTAAGGAGAATGTACTTAGAATTAGGATACTTTGATGTTGGTTGATGATCCCTGGTAGATCTTTTAAGCTGATGGTTAGCTTATACTTGTTGGGTATGTTGCTCCCCCATTCTCATCAACATCTT
The DNA here is from genome assembly GCA_949673415.1 of Euphorbia schlechtendalii. NCBI lineage: Eukaryota > Viridiplantae > Streptophyta > Magnoliopsida > Malpighiales > Euphorbiaceae > Euphorbia > Euphorbia schlechtendalii. Next base: position 13,059 of record CATIWQ010145478.1, on the reverse strand, counting down.
CTTCTTCATAACCCTCCATTACTTTTGAGAATTCAACATCTCCACCAATTTCATTTTTTGATAGTGAAGGAACAATGTGGGAAATGACATCATTCACAAGCCTTGACTTGTCCTTTTTCTTGAAGCTCTTTATAATCTTGTTTTCTTGAAAGACTACATCTTTTCTTTTAATGACCTTCTTCTTCTCTAGGTCCCACAATTGTATCGAACTCTTCATCTCCATATCCAAGGAAGATACAAGAACTTGATTTATCATCAAGCTTTCACCGTTACTCCTTAAGTACATGTACGAATGCCTTGCAACCGAACACCTTCACATGAGAGTATTAAATATCGTTTCCAATCCATAACCTTTCAGGAATATCAAAGTCTAGAGCGGTAGATGATAACATAGCAGGTTGTGCGTTCTGCTTCTCCGTAAAATGACTTAGGTAGGTTAGTCACTTTGAGCATGCATCTTACCTTCTTCTCCATAATGGTGTGATTTATCCTTTATGCTACACCATTGTGTTACATGGTATAAGGTTTCGTCTTCTCATGTCAGAATCTATGTTTGAAATGGTAGTTCTCAAACTCGTGAGATGTGTATTCACCTCCATTATCGATTCAAAGACATTTCAATTTCTTGTTTATCTCCCTCTCCACCATAACATGAAACTTCTAGAATGACTGGAATACCTGATCTTTTATTTTTAGAAAATACATCCATAACTTCTATGATGCATCATCGATGAAAGTAATAAAATACTTATTATCTTCCAAGATTTTCGTTTCAAAGAGGCCACAAAAATCAGAGTGTTCCAAGTCAAGAACACTTGACTTTCTTCTTAATGACTTGTTCAATTACACTCTATGTTGCTTTTCAAACAAACAGTAGTCACATGGGGATATTAGCGTACCATTAGTAGAATGTACAAATGCCTTCTTTGCTAGAATGTGCAACCCTTTCTCATTGATGTGAGTCAATCTTTTATGTCTTAAGTCTGGAGAAGACTCTTCTTCAATAGTATGCAATCTATCTTTACAAATAACTACATTTATTTTCTACAAAGTACAACACATGGCTCCTTTTGTAATCATTAAGAAATTCCTTGTAAGCTTCCATTTCCTACTCCTAAAGATATTCTTGAAGACTTCACAATCTATGATACCACAAGATATCAAGTTAAACCTCAAAGCAAGAATGTATGACTTCTTTGAGGATGAGTGTGCAGCTAGTGTTCATTTTGACACACATATCACCAATTCTAATAGTTTTGAATGATCATTATTACCTATCTTTACCATCCCAAAATCTCCTTCTTTGTAGGTGATGAAGAACTCCTTGTTGGAAGTGACGTGATAAGATGCTGCAGTATTAATCACCCATTTTGTCTCATCTTGACTTGAGACTCGGAGCCTTGTTCTTCATGATTGAAAGAAATAACAATAATCTCCTCAATTATTGCAGTGATTTTCTTATCTTCCTCTTGGGTTTTGTCATCCTTTTGTTCTCTCTTCAGCTTTTGATAACTCCTCTTCTAATGGCCTTCTAGTCCACAATGATAGCACTTGACTTTACCCTTGGACTTGGATCTACCTCTAGACTTATCTCCTCCTTTGGACTTATCAGAAATATTGGGACCTCTGTGTTCGCATTGACCTCTGTATTCTGTGATAAGAGCTTGACTACTTTCAGTAATTGTAACTTTCCTCCTAGTCTCCTCGTTGAGAAGAGTGGTGATAACGTGGTTGAGGGATAATTTTTCATCTAGAGTAGAATTAGTCGCAAATACCACCAAAGTATCCCAACTCTATAGTAATAATGAGCTGGGCAACAACAAGGACTAAACCTCATCTTCTAATGTGGTCTTCATAGAAGATAATTGATTAATAACACTTCGAAATTCATTCACAAATTCGACAACAAGAGTTCCCTCCTTGTATTTCAAATTAAATAGCTTCCTTATTAGGAATAATTTGTTCCCAGCAGTTTTTCAATCATGAAGATTTTACAATTTCTTCCAAAATTCACGGGTAGACGTTTCCTTCGAGACATGACCAAACACGTTGAAATCTATCTATTAGATTCTGAAGCTAATATAGTTTTGTAAGTTCTGAGTTCAGAAGCAAGTTGCCTCAGAAGCACCAGGATACGTTAGTAGGGCTGTAATTTCTCAAAAGCAGTTAAAAGATCAAAAGAACGCTCAAGACTCAGAACCTCAAGAAGCCCCTCTGATGAATTGCAAAGGTCAACTCAGTTTTTCGGCACTAAAAGTCAAGAAAGCTGACCTTGCATTTAATGCCGCCGCACGCTCTGTCCCCAAGTATACTACAAGATAAAATTTGTTGTGAAATCAGGAACAAAAACATTTCTACAAATTTGATCTGCATTCGCCATACAAAGTGGGTTCCTAAATCAACCTAGCACAGCATGGCGCGTGTCAAAATTGGATGAGCTACTCTAATGGATTGTTAACAGAAACAAGATTTCGAGATAACGACAGATTTCTTGGCAACGGTCTAAAATCAACGGAAACATTCTCTCCCTCTATAAAAGGATGATTTCCGCCATTAAAGAAGGTTGCCGAATCAATGAAAAGAATTCACGAGTGAAGAAAATTCTCATTACCACTTACAATCTTCTTCTAGCAAACATTCAAATCTTACTTGTTTGTATTTGAGCTAACTGAAACAAAGTTCGGAAGCTCACAAAATTGTTTTTCCATAAACTGCTGTAAATCACACTAAGCTAAGGATAAGTTAGTGTGAGGGAGCTTGAGAATCTCATAAAGAAGGTACTTAAGAGAGAAGTAGCTCAAAGCCCCACCTACAGAAGGACGGTACTACTGTATTGGTATAGCTCATCATAGGCTAGATTTTTGGAAGGAACTTCAGTCACAAGCTGTAAACAGTTTACTTTTCACTAGAAGAAAAGCCACTGGTGAATTAAATCTTGGATAAGAGATTCCAAGGACTGGATTAGGCAGAGGCTGAACTAGGATAAAAATCCCTGTTTGCATATTTTCTTGCTCCGATCTATTTTTGTACTTATTTAATTCTGCATCTGAAACACTTAAATAAATAAAGGGGATTCTGAGTATAGAATATTTACTCAGAAGCATCTTCAGAACCAACATTCTAAAGTAAACAGTGAACTCGAAAAAGGGTCATTCACCCCCCCTCTAACTTATTCTATCACCCTAATAGGTCCTACAATTGGTATCAGAGCCGGAACTCAAAAACAGATTTAACGAATCTAGATTAAAAGATTAAAATGGGTGGAAACAGCATGAGGCATTTACCTGGAAATATGATCACATAGATACTCACAGAATGGTTGTCTGTGTCCAGACCCCCACTGTTCTTTAGACAGAATTACACATTCTGGAAAAATAGAATGAAAAATTTCATACAGTCTCAGGATATGTATGCATGGCTTGTTATAGCCAATGGTCCATACATTCCTACATCTACTGTAGATGGTGTAGTCTCTCCTAAACCAAAAAGTGAATATAATGACTCTAACATGAAGAAACTACAAAGTAATGCAACAGCCATTAACTTTTTACATTATGCTTTAGATGTTGCAGAATACAACAAAATTTTAGGTTGTGAGAGTGCCAAGGAGATCTAGAAAAAGCTTGAGGTGACCTATGAAAGAACAGATAAGGTCAAAGAATCCAAGATCAACCAGAACCTTTGCCTTTATGAGTTATTTGAAATGGAAAAGGGAGAATCAATATCAAGCAAGAATGCAACATTCACTAATATCATCAATGAGCTTAAAAGGTTGGGAAAGAACTTCTCAGAAGAGGAGCAAGTGAAGAAGATTCTCAGAAGCCTAACTGAGAATTGGCAGGCTAAGAAGACGGCTATAAAAGAAACTCAAGATCTCACTACTTTCAAGTATGATGAGCTCATTGGTTCCTTAATCACTCATGAGATTTCTATGTAGAACTTTCAGAAGAATGAAAAGGCAAAGTTTGAAGGAAAGAAGGAAATAATCTAGAGAGCAGAAGAAGTTGATGAAAACTCATCAGAAAATGATGAGGATATAGCCATGCTGGCTAGAAGATTCAAGAAGTTCATGAAGAAGAATTCAAGGACTCCTCAAAAGTTTCAGAAGAAAGGAAATTTTCCTTAGAAGTCAGATTTCCAGAGGAAGGACTTCCTAAAGAGCAAATTCAGAAGATCTGAAGAGAAAATCAAAGGTGAAAATCAAAAACCTATAACCTGTTTTGAGTGTCACCAGGAAGGACATATCAAGTCCAGTTGTCCGAGTTTAAGAAAGGAAAAAGGAAAGAAAGATATGGTTGTAACATGGAGCGATAGTGAAGAAGAGAGCTCTGTAGATTCTTTAGAAAATGAAGAGACTGCACAAATATTCTTCATGGTTGTAGATGATATGTACCCAAAAGTTGAGTCTTGGCATAGCAGCAAAGAGAAAGTCTCATCATCAGAAGAAAAATCTCAGGCAAATGATGAGGTAAATTCCAAACTCAATATTCCTGATGAAATCATGCAAGTACTTGCACAAATCTATAAGCAGGTTAAGAAAAACAAGAAACATATGAAGCTTTTAGAAGAAAACTTTGAAGACTTTTGTATTCGAGATATAGCTAGAGATAACTCCACCAAAGCTATTTACAAGAGGAAAGAAGAGCTTGAAATTGAAGTTGAGAATCTTAAGAAAGAATTAGTTCTGGTAGGAGTCATTGCAACCAACCTCAGCAGAAGAGTAATGTTAGTGGAAGGTCATCTATTAGGAAAGATAACTCTGCCTGGAAAACTAGAATCTCAGAAGAAGGAACCTCCTCAGAAGAAGGGTCATCCTCAAAAGAAGAAGCTATTAAGAAGATGAATGTTCATCAGAAACAAAATCCTCAAAAATGTATCAAGGAGAATCCTTAGCTTCCAGGCAAAGGAGCTATAAGGAGTATGGATATAGATATGGCTTAAGTAGTCATCAGAAAGGAGGTTATCAGAAGATGATCCAGAGAAATCCACATGCCAGAAGAAGAGTTATACCTCAGAGGAAACCAATCCAGGAACCCTTTGATCTTTGCCCATCTCCCACAACACTGTAGAAAGAAATGGCGGGAGAAGCTGCAAAGATCTTCTGTAACTTTTGTGGAAAGAAAAATCATATAACTTCAATGTGTAGATTTAAGAATGGTTTTTATGATTCTTATGATTGGCCAGATCTAACTTATGATACACCCGGACCTAAGGGAAACTAGGTTCGAAGATTCTAACCATTCACTTTTGCAGGTAAGTCTTAGATCCACAGAAGGTCAACAAATCTAGTATGTAGACAGTGGATGCTTAAGACATATGACAGGAGATGAGACATCATTCATCTCGTTAGAAAGTAGAAGATATGGAAATGTGAGCTTTGGAGACAACAAGAAGGGAAAATCATTGGTAAAGGAACCATTGGATTAGAAATCAAAATTGAAGAAGTCTCTCTTGTTGATGGCTTGAAATTCAATCTTCTAAGTATCACTTAGCTATGTGACCAAGGAAGAAAAGTCATCTTGGACTCAAAAGGATGCTCCATCATTGATTGTAAGTCAAATAAAACATTGATATATGCTCCCTAGAGTCAACAATGTATTCATAATTAATTTAAATGATAAATCAAAGAAAGATACATGCTTAATGACCAAAGAAGAAGAGTCATGGCTATGGCACAGAAGGTTGGGATATGCTAACATGAACCTTCTGACCAAACTAGTAAAACAGAAACTTGTTGAGGGTCTGCCAAGCTTAAACTTTGAAAAGGATCATCTGTGTAATGCATGTTAGTATGGAAAACAATTCAAAAAGAGTTTTAAGTCTAAATCTGATTTTTCCACTAAAAGAGTCCTAGAACTTGTTCATCTAGACTTGTTGGCCCTATTCTATCCATGAGTATGGGTGGACACAAATATACCATGGTTATAGTGGATGATTATTCCAAATATACATGGGTTGTCCTACTAAGTAGCAAGGATGAATCCTATGAAGGATTTTCCAGACTATGTAACAGAGTTAAGGTTGAACAAGGAGTCCCTCTTTCTAAAATAAGAATCGATCATGGCAGAGAATTCGAAAATATACTATTTGCTAGATTCTGTGATGCCAAAGGGATTGAGCGCAACTTCTCTGCTCCTCACACCCCCCAACAAAATGGGGTTGTCGAGAGGAAGAATAGAACCATAGTTGAAATGGCCAGATCCATGCTCAGTGATAACAACCTTCCCAAATATTTTTGGGCAGAGGTAGTCAATACTGCATGTTACATACTAAATAGGGTAAACATTAGATTAGTAATTGATAAAACTCCCTATGAAATTTGGAAATGTAGAAAACCTAAAATTGGGTACTTTAAAGCATTTGGGTGTAAATGTTTTGTACTAAAAAAATAAAGAACTAGGAAAATTTGATCCTAAAGCTGATGAAGTAATTTTTCTTGGCTACTCAACACATAGCAAAGCTTATAGAGTCTTTGTCAAAAGAACAACAACATTGGAAGAGTCAGTACTTGTAGATTTCGATGAAATTGATCATGTAGGAAAAAGAAGAAGCTCAGAGGAAGATGGAGATTCTGTCTCACATAAACAACCCTCCAAGTCAACCCAAGGAGAAACATCAACAAAGGATGAACCATCTGAGATCAGATTCTCATAACATGAAGATGAAGAACATCATCCAGAAGTAAAAGAGACTCATGTTCATTATAACCTACCTAAGGAAACAAGAAACAAGAACCAGGAAGGACCATCTAGAAAGACTGATCCTTGACGCACCTCAGAATCTAATTCTTACTATAGGACAACTTAGTAGAATGATAAGTCATCTAGCATTTGTCTCTATCATGAAACCAAAGAAATTTGAAGACGTAGAATATGATGAGAGTTGGATGATGGCCATGAAAGAAGAACTAGATCAGTTCACCAGAAATGACGTATGGGATCTTGTCCAAATGCTAAAGAACAAATCCATTATTGGCATTAACAGGGTATTAAAAAACAAGCTCGATGAAGAATGGAATGTGATAAAAAACAAGGATACTCTAGTAGCTCAAGGATACAATCAACAAGAAGGAATTGATTATGACGAGACATTTGCTCCTGTAGCAAGACTTGAGGCAAGTAGAATCTTCTGCGCTTTTGCATCCCATATGGGATTTATGCTATACCAAATAGATGTGAAAAGTGCTTTCTTAAATGGATACATCTCAGAAGAAGTCTAAGTCAAGCAACCTCCTGGCTTTGAAGATTCAAAGCATCCATGCCATGTCTATAAGTTGAAGAAAGCGTTGTACGATCTGAAGCAGGATCCCAGAGCCTGGTATGAGAGATTGACAAGCTTTCTTATCTCAAAAGGATATGTCAAAGGCAAAACAAACACCACATTATTCACCAGAAGAAGGAATAAGGACATACTCCTTGTTCAGATTTATGTTGATGATATTATCTTTAGAGCCACTGAAGAAAAGATGTGTAAAGAATTCAATTCCCAAATTGGTCTGCAAATTAAACAAAGTTCAAATGGGATATTCATCAATCAATCTAAATATACCAAGGAGATTCTGAAGAAATTTGGCATGGAAGATGGAAGAGAGATGTCAACACTCGGCTTCAAATACAATACTCAGCAAAGACTCATAAGGAAAGAAGGTTGATCATAAGCTGTTCGGAGGAATGATTAGTTCTCTATTATATCTCACAGCAAGCAGACCTGGTATTCATTATGCAGTATGTTACTGTGCATGATATCAGAGTGATCCAAGAGAATCACATCTGAGTGCAGTTAAGAGGATTCTGAGATATCTAGTTGGAACCATAGATGCTGGATTATGGTATCCAAATAATGGAGAGTTCTCACTAAGAGGGCTCACAGATGCAGATTATGGAAGAGATTAACTAGAAAGGAAGAGCACTACTAGGGGATGTCATTTTCTGGGAAACTGCATTGTATCCTGGTACAATAAGAAACAAACCTCAGTAGCATTTTCTACCACTAAAGTAGAATACATGGCTGCTAGAAGCTGTGTCGCTCAAGTTCTATGGATCAAACAATAGCTAGAAGACTATGGAATAAAAAGTGAATGCAAAAAAATCCTTTGTGATAATAAGAGCGTGATTAATTTGTTAAAGAATCCTATACGGCACAGCAGAATGAAGCATGTTAATATCAGACATCACTTCATAAGAGACCATGTCCTTAAGAAGGATGTAACACTAGTTTACATCTCTACTGAACACTAGAGAGCAGACATCTTCACCAAGCCTCTGAGTAAAGACCAATTCTCTTTTCTTAGAAGAGAAATTGGAATGAGCAATCCAATATGAAGAAAGTTCAGAAGACACAGTCATTCCTCAGAAGACGCATCAACTCTCAGAAGAGACTCTTCAGAAGACAATAACTATATCAGAAGTAATGAATATTGCAGAAGGAGAATAACTCAGAAAGATCAGCCCATGGAGCACCCCAAATTTTAAAATTAAAAAATCCGAATCCTAAGCCGGATCTTTAGGGTTAAGCTGTTCACATTTTACCATCAATTACGCCTCAAACGGTTCATAAAAAAGTAAACGGTAAATATAGAAACCGTCAACATTAATGACCATCCCTCTTTACTATTTTACCCCTCTGAATCCTGCGTATAAATACAATATCACTGTCTATCTCCAAAACACTTTACCAAAACCCTCTCAACCTTTTGTGAAATCTCTGCTTAACCTAGATTTCTCAAACCCTAAAATTCCTCTTACTTTTTCAATCAATTATTTAGAAATGGCACCTAAGAGATCAAGATCCTCTAAAAATCCTAACGAACAAATTATTATCCAAATCCCTCAAAATACCCTTGTTCCTGTTCTATACAGGTTAAATCCCTCAAATATCATCTCTCAAAGATATCTTGGAGATGAATCCTTCGTACAAGCCAGTCCATACAAAGAAACAATAGAATTTCATCAATTTAATACATGGATTAGGCTTAAAGAGCCAACCTTTCCAGCAATAGTTCTTGAATTTTACAAGAACTTGAAGAAATGCACAGTGAGCGAGGAGGAGCTCAAAATTGTAGTAAAAGGCAAAGAGATCACTATTACCCCCCGCCTTTTTGGCAAAATTGCTGAATCTGAAAGATGAAGGTCTTACTCTCAGTAGAGGATGTGAGGACTCCATGAGCTACAATAGAAAGGCATTTATGCCAGAAGGATGGTTTGGTGAGAAGATCAGTACTCACATACCTCAAGAGCCAAGATACTGGCGGTTTGTAATGGCTCATCTCCTTCTTCAGAAGATGAACTCCATAAACACAGTATCAAGCTATGCACTGTATCTTAGTGCGCTTGGTGGAGAAGAAGAAGGTCAACTGGCTAGTCATCATAATGCAGCACATACTTCACCATAAATGCACACTTGGTGGTCTCATCAGTAGAATTGTGGCTACATGTGGTGTAGACTACTTAGAGGAGGATGGCTCTCTAGGAAGTGAGATTGTGAAGGAAACCTTCAATAAAAAGGTAGACTATGGGATGAAATGGGATAGGGAAGAGGCCCCAAAGAAGGATCTGATGAAGAAGAGAAGGGAGAAAGAGTTGAGGGCTGCAAAGAAGGGTGAAGGGGTAAAAGGGGTTGAGGAAGTCTCCCCCAAGAGGCAGAGGGAGCCTGTGCTAAAATAGGAGGACGTCCCTAAGGCAAAAAGAAGTCGAATCAGTAGAAATAAGGCACTTGCTGCTAAGGATGTGGTAATTCCCATTGAGGTCACTGAAGGAAAAGCTCAAGGAATTACCTATTCCATGAACAAATATCAATACGTGCCTAGGCCCATGGAGCATAACAACTCAGAAAATGATGAGGAGGATAGGAGGCCAATTAGTGTTCTGACTAAAAGGAAAAGGGGAGGATTTGATCCAGATATGGCTATCCTTAGTAATGAAGAAGAAGAGAAGGTTGAAGAGAAAGAAGAGAAGGTTGAGGAGAAGGAAGAAAAGGTGGAGGAGAAAGAGGAGAAGGTCGAAGAAAAAGAAGAGAGGCGGAGGAAGAAGAAAGCCAGAACCTATGATGAGACCGTCATCTCAAAAGATGACCCTCAGAAGGATGATATGATTAGGGTCATGAACCAGAGTATAGTGGAGGTCTTCACTCACGTACCTCCAAAAGGGACAGTTGGAGATATAAAGATTGCTGTTGAGTAAGCAGAGAAAAGGGCTCTATTAGAAGGAAAGTGAGTACATGCTCCAGAGGAGTTCACAGCAAAGATGAAGGAGAAAAGCACCTCTGAGACAGAGGAGGATAACTTAGAGGAGGTGGATGGAAAGGTCTTAGAAGGGACCTCAGTAGACTTTGATTTTCCCTTAGGGGCTCTTCCAGTAGCACCAAGTCCAGTCCCACCAAAGGTGGCCAATCCTACAAACTTCTTACTGGAGAAGAAGCCATAGTCTCCCCCTCTGGATCAACAGAAGGTTGTGTTTGATCCTAGTCATCTCTTCTCAGCCACTCTTGAAACTCCAATGAAATTCCTATCTACACCAAGAGGATCTCCAATATCTAATACCAAGATCCTCTTGTAGTAGTAGCATCCATCGCTCAAGAGGTGGTTGAGTGGCTTGCTGCTGAGGCCAAGAAGAAGGATAAAGTTGAGGAGAAGGAAGATGAAGCTGAGGCTAAAAAGGAGGAAAAGGTAGAAGAAAATGAAGAGTCCGATAAGCAATCACTGCTGAAAGAGAATATGCCAAAGGATAACCCATTCCTATCAACTCTTCAAAAGGAGAAAGCTCAAAGGATTATAGTGGTTGCATGGGATGTTCAATCATTAGCGTTAGATCCTGCTGATGAATTTGTTTCCATGGCTCGCTCAGTAACTGCCAAGCACAACATTAGGTCAGAGGACATAAGGGAGGAGGATATTGAAGAAGAAGTAGAACAGAGGAAAGATGAGGAATTTCTGCTGGAGGATGTGAGTGAGGAGGATGATGATGATACTCAGATCATGAGGGAGTCCAAGACTCAGCCAAAGCCAATCTCTCCCTACTAGCAGCTACCAGCTCCTCATCAGCAGCAACAGCAGCGTGCCTCTATTTCAAAGGGTTAGGTGGATCCAAACAGCTCCCTAACTCTTATTCCCAAACCTGCTGAACAAAGGATCTATGGAGATGAGTCCCTTGGAAGCAGAGGATGGATGTTTGGTGATCCAGCTAAGGGAGGAAACTATAATGCTCTTGTTCCTGTAAACTCTCTCTATCACACAGGGAAGACTCTTGATGATCTCCTCACAATGGCCTTCACCTCAATGACTCAGTTGTGGACTTCAAGATTACCCCCTTCAATCACCAACTTGCCTAGAGTGTAGCTCTTAGGAGTAGATAATAATGGAAAGAGCTGATAAGATTCCTTTTCCTTCTCAAATTCACTCTGAACTTATCATGCATCTGCATCCACTCATGGAAACAAGGCTCATAAATTACATTGACATTAGAGATTCTCTAGTAAAGCTGAATGAGTAAATGGAAGTTGGTGAAAGGGGTTTGGAGATGATCCATGAAGAAGTCTGCGGGGTGAAAGGAGAGTTCCAAAGGCAGATAGCAGATGTCATATCCACTCTTGGGACTGCCATTAAGCGCACTTCAATAGAAATCTCCATGGGGCTGAAGAATGAAGTCCAGGCGCTCAAGACTCAGAGTGCCCTCTGTCTGTGGCAGCAAGAGAAAATCTAAAGTAGTCTTGATGAGATGCTCAAGCAAATGAATGACTCTAAAGCTAAAACTCTCAAGGCTATTACGGATTCTAAATGGGAGCTAAGGTTTGAAATCTTCAAGGTTGTTGAAGATTCTCACAAGAAGATTACTGAAACCACTTTTTCTCAGAAGAATGAGGCTGTTGATGAATTAGATGATCAACTAAAGAAGTATGCTGCTGCCTTTACCAAGACCACTGTTGAAGCTAGAGATATCATGGTGGAAAGGAATGCAAGCACTTCAGAAGCCCTTCAGAAGAGCATTGATGGGTTAAGCAATCAGATTGGTGGACTATCTCTCCAGTCCTTTTGCTCACATGATAGTGAGATTGTTCCATTCCTGCAAAATCTGGCAAATGGGTTTAACACTTAGTGGATCTGGAATCAAAAGGCTCTCCAAGTTATCCTTGAAAACATCTTTCCTTCTGTCCCCAACAAGGCTGTAAGATTGATTCAGCAAATAGCCCTCCTCTTCAAGTAAATGCAAAAGCCGTTCATGAAGTTATCCGAAGGTTTGCTCTTAATGAGCAGAAGGTTATCTCTCAACTTGTTGGCACTGAGTGGAGGGAGAAAGACAAGCACAGCTTCAAGGACATCTGGGAAAGACGGATGATTTCCAACCAAGCTTTAAGCAACGCCTTGGAGATAGATCAGTGGGAGGATACTCAAGATGAATTCTTAGCGCTTAAAGAAAACCATTGTAATAGAATTCATTGTATAAATCATTGTGATCAATAAAAAGTTTTTATGTTTCCTCTAAAGTATAACTCTTCGTTATATTGATCTCTGCTAATGTCATTAAAATTAAAACTCAGAATCTAAACCTAAGATTATGAGGGAGTAAGTATATCCTGTGCTTGACTTCACTCAGAACCAACAAAATGAGGGAGATTGTTGGATTCTGAAGCTAAAATAGTTTTGTAAGTTCTGAGTTCAGAAGCAAGTTACCTTAGAAGCACCGGGATATGTCAGTAGGGTTGTGGTTTCTCAGAAGCAGTTAAAAGATCAGAAGAATACTCAAGACTCAGAACCTCAAGAAGCCCCTCTGATGAACTGCAAAGGTCAACTCAGTCTTTCAGCACTAAAAGTCAAGAAAGATGACCCTGCATTAATACTGTCATGCGCTCTGTTCCTAAGTCTACTACAAGACAAAGTTTGTTGTGAAATCAGGAACAAAAACATTTCTGCAAATCTGATCTACATTCACCTTATAAAGTGGGTCCCCAAATCAACCTGGCACAGCATGGCGCGGGTCAAAATTGGACAAGCTACTCTAACAGATTGCTAAAGGAAACAAGATTGAGAGACAATGGTATATTTCTTGGCAACGGTCTAAAAATCAA
>CATIWQ010145466.1:0-12895 GCA_949673415.1 Euphorbia schlechtendalii | reverse complement strand
CTATTACATATATCACCTTCAAATGAGACGGTATTACTAGCATTCATAACAGAATTCAAACCGTCTGCCTAGGCTCCTGTTCAGCATTGTTTTAGGGTTGTCTGACTTTTTCTCCTACTATGTCAAATCTTTGGTCGATTTACAGTCGCATGGGCACCGCATGGTTGGATTATTTTACTCCTAGATAGTGGTTAAACGCAATTTTTAAAGATATGTGCCGATATTTATAATATTAAAATTTTCATTTTTTTGTAGACAAGAAGAAAGTCAAAAACTACATCACAACAGAGCGAGTAAAGCTAACCACCGCTAAATAATCAATCATTAAATTGAGAATACTCCGTGCAAAAATCAATATGCTCTAAGTCGCAAAAAAAATAAAGAATCTTAAATACTTCGGATCACGATAAACTATTTATATAAAAAATTATATTTGTAATGACTTTATTTCCACGTAACAATTAATTAAAATCCTATATTTTTTTTACGTTTTTTGTCTTAAATATCTGTTACTGTATAAAGCATTTTTATACTATCACGTTATAATTAAATTTATGATTTTAACATATTTAAAAATATAAGGCTCGGACTCCGACTTCTTAAAAAATTTAAAGTGAAGATTAACAAATGATTAAAGGTTCAACGTATAAAATCAGCAAAATTGAAGGAAATTTGAATGCTGTATTCTCTGTATTAGAATAAACAAAGCGGCCTCCCTTGTTGTGTTTAGAGTAATGATAACTTGACACTTGTATGATGAGTTGGTAAGCAATGAAGACAAAGTAACTTACTTTGTTTATAGAATTTTGGACCACCGGCCACGAATACTCGCAAAACCGGGGTCAGACATCACATGGCCAGCCTCTTTTCCATATATTTTAATAGCATTGGTGCAGTATCCCGAGTGTTTCTTATCTCTTTCGTTGGACCATCAATTGTAGAATGTGTTTCTATTTGGAAAGACAAAAGGCTCATAAATGGGAGCAAAATACAGCCTTGAATGCAAATACATAAAGCAATTGGGGCACCACAATGACCCAGCTGGATTTCCTGAATATAACCAGACATTACAACTAGATACCATTACCAAGGGACCACTTGCATTTTCTATTATAGATTTTTACATTCACACAAATTATTTACAATTTGCCACATTTTGGGCACCATTGGATATTCCAATTTTAAGGCAACCACGCAATTTTACAAGTTCACAACACATAAATTTACATTAGGATGAAGCTGATTGTATTTGAAAATTTGATGAATTGTTATGAGAAAAAAAATTACAGGTAATAAAAGAATGATTGTCCAAATGAATAGAACAAGGAACTCCTGGAGAAGAATCTAGATTACATGTCGAAATCACCGAAAATTTCTAATGAACATTACTAGAATTACACACTAAGCAATCGAAAGTCATAACCACAAACCACAAAAATATGATAGGCTCGAAAAGGCGATACCAGATGCAAATCTTCCCCAAATCAGCAGTAACTAAAAAGCACAGCAGATGAAATAATCATAAGCAGTGTGGCGAACAGCTTCGATTTATCAATCAGGATTGGTGCAGCAAAAGATATATCTTGTGGCCTGACAAGGAAAAAAAATAAGTTAGATCATTTCTGAACTTCACACCTCAGAGAAAATTAAAAGAAAATAACAGCAATATATACTTCTGCATTTTGCTGAGAGCGCCGCAATACAGAACATTATCTGGAATAGGAAACTCAGTTGTGTTGGTTTCTGGATTCACAACACGAACATATGTTTCTTGGCCCAGATACCACGAATCCAGATTTTCTGTTCTCAAATTCCACACTCCAACATTGTCGAGGGACACCAAAATGGCCGTCCATGCTCCTGGATATACCTATCGAAAAATTACACACATTATACTACATAATTCGTATTACCACTTAGCAAGGCCGGTCGTCCTAACATTTCAAGGGCCCTGGCAAGATATTAAATATGGGCCCTTTGGATCCAAAACTTGCTGGTAAAAATGATATATGTTCTAAAAAAATTAATCGTTTAAGTTTATAATCTAATTCATTAATAAATTTAAAAAGTTTCTTATAGATTATAGATATACATAAACACAAATTCAGTTCCCTTCAGGTCGTGGACCCTAGGCCGTTGCACTTCTTGCCTATGCCCAGAACCGGCCCTGCCACTTAGAATACTAAATTTAACAATCAAATACCTGAATCGTAGAGCGAGCGATACCATCCCATTTGTTATATGTCCCTCTACTGTTTTCAGTCCATTCTCCATAATCCATCCTGAAGCGCAAAGTGAAGAACTTTTAAAAAAAGGCGCAATCTTGAAAATGATGTCAAGTTTTAGAAGAAAAAGGATTCCTCACCCAACAACGAAAACTGCGTATCCACTCATGTGATAACTCTGCATCTTAGTGTCATTGTTCTGCAGTATAACTTCCATAAAACCTCTGTAAGTCCCATTTATCACCGAGGTTTCCATTTTCAGCGGCCCCGTAAGTGGCTTAGTGGGGAAATCGAGCTTGTACACTCCCTTCACTTCAAAATGATCAGCTAGCTTTATCGGAGTTGCAGGATTCACATACGATATTCCACTCAGAGTCGCCCTTTTCTTGCCATTGATCGTCACCGGCGGCTTGTTTCTGAGCACATAGACTTCGGTGACATTGATCGAGCCGTATTTGAACGAGCCTTGCGGGTTAGGGCGCGCGCCGCTTGCCGAGACATTCCATCGGATGGACCTTGCCTGGTTCATCGAAAACGTTTTGTCGAATTCATCGTTCGGTGCTTCTGGAAGAGGGCCTTTTGCTTTTCCCTTGGAATTCGTGTAGTGCAAGATTCCGACGCCAGTGACTCGTTTCCAGTTCGACTCGTTGACAAATCGTGGGCTGGCCACGATGTAGTAATCGGAGCTTGCGTTCTGGTCCATTGTTACTAAGAAGGAATAGGATTGCCCCACGTGAATGTCTAAGCTGGTATAGTTTTGTTGCACTGTGTATGATCCCTCTGATTCTGCTAAAAGTAGGTTGTGGTTTTGAATCCTGAAATTTAGGCTAGTCGATGTTCCGACGTTGTGTACGCGAAGGCGATAGGTTTTCCCTGTACAACATAGCGCCACCATTTAGAAACTCGAAACAAAGAAATTAGTTTCTACGAAAACGTGAAATTGGCAACTCATAGCATCATGTTTACTTGACGAATCAATTTCCTTGTATAATAATGGTTACCCAAATTCTTTCATTTCACCTGCTAAAGTCGATCATATTTCACATTTTTCTATAGTTTCTATTCTATTCCATGAACCAGACGCCACATAAGAGTAGTAACATACTAACATAGAATATAAAAGTAAACTATTAATATTTACAAGCAAAAAACACCTACAAGTTGTACTTGTTTAGATAGCAAAAACTAAGGCTATGTATTTTTCATCTTATTCAACATCCAATTCAGTTGAGTACTAGTAAGTATTGCATTCCTATATATTTACATTGAAATAAGCGCATTTCAATTCAATACACACTTGCAAATAAGTTGGAAATAACAGAGCCCGATACCTATGCTAGAACAAAATAAAAAAAATATATGCCTCAATCAAAAGGAAAGAAGAAGAGCCTTATGTCCAATAGTAGTGACCTGGTTGAACATCAATAGTTTCAAAGTCAATGCCGTCAGGAACAAGAGTAGTGTTATACTGATAAGGGCCTTTGCCATTGATAAGAACTCCATCTGGCATCCCAAGCTCCTTCCCTTCATCAAGTGCCTTCGTCAAAGCCTAAAAAAATTCCCATAAACAAACAACAACAGCTTACTTTCCAGCTTTCAGTTACTCCAGCAGTATCAAATTCCAGCATACTCAATAACTACTTACTGTGTGGTTTCTTTTGTACCAATCTCCGATCAGAATTACAATGTCGCCATGGGGAGTATCGAAGGGGATTGGAATAACTGCTCTGTTGTTTATAATAAAGCTCCCAAATCCACCTGAAGCTCTCTGCATATGGAGCGACGGGAAGTAAAAGAAGCTTCCGATTTGATCCTTTACCTGAAACTGGTAAGTCCAGTTCCACTTTGGCGGAATCGGACAATTCGTCCCCAAAAGTCCGTCTTGCCATGAACTTTTTCTTTGCTGAATTCCAGACCTACAAATTCAAGCACCAAAATACGGTCAATTGAACTACCAATTGAAGTAAGACTTGCAATGACCGTGAATCCTACCAGTGAATAAGGAGATTTTCATCCAATTTGTTTCTAACATTGACAACGACATTGTCATTAGTGGTCACATTAAGAGTAGGTCCGGGAAATTTGCCGTTTATAGCAATAACCTGAAAAGTAACACATTTCTAATATTATAAACAAGCCCATTGTACTGAAACAGCTAAATCTACAGCAGATCTGGAGGTGAAAACTGAAACTTGAGAGAAAGACGAAGCAAATCCGCCCCTTTTCAGAGAAGAATTAGGATTAAAAAGACAAACAACTCAAATTAAAGAAAAGAGATCTAGAGAACGAACCTGCTGGGGCACACCAAGAGGAGAAGCAGTGATATAAGAGACCTCAAAGTTAAAGAAGACAAAAGGATCTCCACCAAAACAAAACCCAATTAGCAGGAAAATGTGGATAAGAAACAAGGGAAAGAATTTATTGAAAGCCATTGCTTTTGGAAGTCTTTTCTCAGGGAAAGGATTCGGAAACCAGATAATGGAAGCAGTTTATAGTGGTGTTTTACATTATCAGAGGAAGAGGAAGGAGGAAAGAAGCAGAGACTCCCAGAAAGAGAAAAATGTGAAGTTGGAATTGTTTTCACTTTGCAGATAGAAGAAAGGAAGAAGTTTGGAGAAAAACGGCTATATTTCACTTTTGTGTAAAGTTGTAAAAAACTAAAAAAGAGGTAAAATTTAGATGGGATGGGATGTGATGGTGGTGTTTTTCGGTGCTTTAAAAAATAGTGTTGTGGCCCCCCAAGGCTATTTAACTTTACAATTGTAAACCGCCAACTTGTTAAATTTTCAGAATTGGGACAAAAACATTTTACCAAAAAAATATAGTACTGACTAATTTCTGCAATTGAAATATGCAATGACTATACCAACATTTAAATATATTGATTTCATTTCATTCATGTTTTAGAGTTTTTTTGAAGCAACAAGAGCTCGAATATCCATGATTCATAGCTACATTTATTTATTTATCTTTCATAAAAAAACAATATAAAATCTTAAACCTTACAAAAAAATATCACAACTCACAAGTATGAAGGAGGACACGTATGCAATTATTTTAATTTTTTTAACAACATTTCAACATTGGTAAATGCTATGATCATGCTTGTTATTAATTTTTATAAAGTAAAAATTATTTTATCATTATTCATTATTAAATCACTGTTGTGAATGAAATTTAATTCAATAAAAATAATGATAAAATTAATAAATAACTAAATCATCGTAGAAAAATTTCGAAAAAGTATTCGTTACTCTTTAAATAAATTTTTTATTACAAAATTTGATTCAATCAGTTCAAAGAGATTTGAATTTTCATCATTCAGAGTAATTGATATTTTTGCCTCCTGAGTGCATGTTTTTTGCTGTCTCTTAAAACTATAATGCAAATTAAAAATGTTAATAAGTTATTACATAAAATAATGAAAAAACTCTTGGATTTTGTCGGTCACCAGTCATAATTAACCTAAATATGAGAGATGAAATAAGGGATTTTGTAAAGAGAAAAGAAGAGGGTGACAGCCAATTGCCAGTTCACATATAAGAATCAATATAATAAAAATGATTTTATGGGTATAATAATATAACATATTATATATTTTTTTTTTGTAAATTTACAAGTTTCTATATTACATTTTTTTATTGAAGATAATTTGTTGGAAGTATGGTCACAGTAAAATTTTCATTCATTACTCCAAATATATTTAATAGAATTCCAACACTGTTAGTCAAAATACATGTTATTACCCTAAAGTTAATAATTTTTTGTTTGATGTTTCTGAAATTTTCAAATGAATATCCGAGTTCCTTAAACATGGTACAAGTGAATATTCAACCCCCTAAACTTGGTAAAAGTGAACTTTTGAACCCCCTCAATTTAGCATAAATGAATCTTCGAGTCCTTTCAATCAACATATAAATATAATTAAATATGTAGTTATGAATACACAATTAAGATATTCACTTCATTTTCATAAATTAACTAACATCTATATGATCAAGAGATAGTTCAAAAATTCATTTATGCTAAGTTTAGGGGGTGTGTAAGTTCGCTTTACCAAGTTCAGTAAATTTAAATATTCATTTGAAAAATTACGAAGATACTAAGCAAAAATTAAGGAAGATGTATTTATTTATATTGGTATTGATCGACTTTTGTCATGTGTTTTCATAGAATGAACTACCTTCCATCCCACAAAACGTATATGTCCCAAAAGTGTAGGGGTGTGCATTCGGTCGAACCGAACCAAATTAACTGAAAACCAAATAAGGAAAATATTGTTAACTAAACCAAACCAAATAAAATTCAAAATCGAATTAACCAAACCGAAATAAATTATTCGGTTTGGTTAAAAACCGAATTAACCGAAATTTTAAATTAATTAACAAAAATTTCAAATTCTATCACTTAAAATACAAAATGCACATCCAATATAAGTATTACAATGGATTAAATGACTTACTAGAGACACATAAAAGAATGAAAGTGCATTTTTTAGAAGAGAAATAAATGTGTGATATTAAAATAAAATTTTATTATATGTTTATATATATTTCGGTTCGTTATTATGGTTTTTTCTACACAAAAACCAAAACGAACTGAATAACTGAAATACTAACATTTTACAAACCGAATTTTAAAATAACCGAATCAAATTAATATTTCGATTTGGTTCGGTTCAATAATTCGGTTACGAAACTATTTGCACACCCTACAAAGTGTACGCCACCTAGCAAAAATTATTTTTTTTTCTTTTTTTTTCCTCCATTTGATGGAACACTTTTTTATCCATTGGATAAAATATGGCATTTTATTGACGTGTTCAAAGAATGAATTTAACTGAAATAATATAATTTGATTAGTATGGTACATTTTTCAGCGTAAATGATGCAGTTTGATTTCAAATTATAAATTTTAATTTATTTAATTTTAATCATAAAAGACGATATATTAGATCAATTGATTAATTGAAATATTTCTTGCAGACCTAAGTATATCTACAAAATTATTTTCATATAATATATATGAGTAACATTACTATTATTTTTTATGTTTTTAAAAGATTGCTTCTTTAGATTAATTATTTTAACTTTATTACCTTTTTTAATAAAATGACACAAATTCATAGTACGTGCGTTATTCAATTAACTATTAACAAGAAAATTTGATGATAATATTTCTGATATATATATTATGAATTCTTGTCATTCACCAATCTATAAAAATTACAAACAACCGGTGACATGAAATTTAACGTTAATTGTATGATTAGTGTCATTAGTATGTTGACGATAGAGTATTGATCTAAATGAAAATATGGTTTAAATGTATCTCGTGCAGTTTATCCAATAACATTTCATGGTGAAATTTAAAAAAATTTCATCATATAAAACCATTTGATCATATAAACACACCAAGTTTATAATTTTACCATAGATTTCTAATTTTTTTTTAACAAAATATATATATATTTCTCTTTTAGCAAAAGACAAATTATACTTTAATTAATGCACAATTAACTGTCACCTAACAGTCTAGAACATATGGATGAAATTAAATAACGTAATGTACAATGAAACACCATCAAAAAAATTCTACGATTAGTTTGTAATTATTTGTTGTTGAATTTGAATATTTATAAATTTTGATTAAATACAATTCGCATACTGGATATATTACTAATATTTATATTTAAAATAGCGTAATCAAGTGTTAGTAACGGTCATAGTTAAGTCAATCAACTCTCTTTACTTGGGTATCAAATGGATTTCCATCAATTTTATATTACTAACTATTTCTAATACTAATAATTTTTCTTGAAAAAAATGATTGGCTTATTTCAGATGATTGTTGAATTTATGAATTCGAATCACTCTAAAATAAAAATTACCTTTCCTTTGTTTTTGTGAATTCCGTCAATTAATAATTATAAAGAGTGAAAAATTAGTATAATACAACTTACAAAAAGCCAGTGGCAAATATAAATAAAAATTTCGCGTGTCATTCATAAAAGACCATATTTTATGATTGAGAGTTTTATTTGTTATGTAAATGCAAATTCTGACTATTAATGAATTGTACCATGTAAGTTAGTAAAAATGAAGTCTACCATAAGAAAAGTATTGTTTTTCTAAGATAATAAATTGTTTTTGGATACAAATTATTTCACAACACGTATTACAATTATCAATATAAAAAAGGGTGAGTTTTGGCTGCACCAAAGTCAATGTTCATGTATCATAACACGCAAAAAGAAAAAGAAAATATTCAAAATTAATTCATGCTTGAAAATAAAGAAATAAAGGAAAAGCCAAGTATAATTATAATGGGTGATTTTAATTATTCAAACTCATTCTATTGAATTTATTCTAACAGTTATTATGCGATAACATAGTCAAATATTGGCAGGTGCGTGCATACCACGCGAAACCCCCAGGCGATCATATCCACCTCGAAAGGGGAAAGTTATTACGATAAAACTAGGAATGTTCATGCCCGATCCAGGCGGATCCCTTTCCACCCAAAATTTGGAAGAGACCAAGTCTTCCCTTATTTAGGAGAAGTGTCCAGGCGACCATCAAGCTGAGTCGGCTTATCTGCTTGGACCGATCCTGACGTTTCGGGAGCAAAGAGTTCAGTTAAAATTTTGAGTCTACAGAGAGACCTCCATAATTGGAACTCTCATTTCAGATAAACTTTATCCTATCAACAAGATAAAGATCCATTCAAATTAGAACTCTATTTGATTCATATTTTGGATCAGACTATGGGACGCTCAAAGAATATAAAAGGACCCTTTAGGTCACCAAGCAAAGGTACGTATTCTAAGAACACTAAAAACTCCTTGCCTCCTCTTTTAAATCTGATCTAACTTAAGCATCGGAGAGGCTACGCCGGTCACACAGCTAGTCCCCATAGCAACAATTTTTGTTTTGTAGGAACCTTCAGACCACGTCAAGGAGGAATATTTGGAGTCAGCTTCAGTTAGAGAGTTGGCGCGTGGAACCACGTTCCAGGCTAATTTAACATTGGTGCGGTGAGCGTAGACTGACTTTACTTACTCAGGCTAGAATTTCACTTCACATGAACATTCTAATAATCGGACAATTTCAGTTCCTGGTCAAGTCTCAAATGACTCACAACGTAACAAGCAATCATACCCCAACAACAGGGATAGCTGTCACGGGGACGACATCGCCTAAGACTGGCGACCTCCCCCACGGTGATGGACTCGTCAGAGGAGATGACCCTCTCCTTCATCTGCAACAAAAATACAAAATCGCCCTGGAAGAGATGGAGGCATATCGGAAATCAGTTGTTGAGACATACTTCTCTTCTGGCGTGATGTATGGTGATCTGAGCAAAGCTGGTTTTATCATATCTAGGCAGGACACTATACCACCTCGTAACTTGATCGATGATTTTGACAGTGCATCACAAGGGCATATGCCGCCCCACCTCTACAGCATTACCCAGCCAACCCCCACACCTATCATCCCTCACATAAATCTCCAGATCGCTTCCACAACATTCTTGGCAACCTCGGGTACCATAACCACACAACCCATGGGACTAAGCTCGACCGGACAGTCAACTCAATTATCATTACTCCAAGGGTTAGTATTTGCAATGAAAGACGGTCAGATCCCACCCGGAGATACAGTGCCTACGCTAGCTGCCATCCAAGGGTTAGGAACAGACATGCAGCCTGAACCGATCCCAAAAATAAGAAATTTAAAGTGGGCTATCGAGCTGGAAAGTGAGGAAGAAGACAACCCAAAATTCGAGAAGAAACCCAAGAAGGTTTTCACAAAATTGGTTGTACCTTATCAAGAGGCAACATTAAGGACCAACTTTTCACCATTCAAGAAAAAATCCTTGACCAAACCTTGCCAGGCTCATCTACACACCTTCCTTCGATAAATATACGGGAAAAGAAGATCCAAATTACCATGCTACCGACTTTAAAAACCGAATGAAAATGGCGAGAGCCACCGAGGCATATATATGCCTATACTTTTCAGCCAGTTAGGTGGACCAACGGCCCAATGGTTCACCTCACTCCCCCCTTAATTCCATAGGGGAGCTAGGACAAGCTCAGTGACACATTCTGCAAATATTTTTTAGGCTCTGCCCCTGCCGGATTGGTAACAAGGAGTCTACACGAAGTTGTGCAAGGTCCAGAAGAAAGCCTCCACGATTATTATAACCGCTTTAACGAAGCCTGCCTGGAAGTGCGAGATTTAGATTTCAACATCGCCAAAGAGGCAATGTTGAAAGGTACACAGAGTAGAGATCTTAGAAATGCAATACTTACTAGGCATCCCAAAAGCCTCCAACAAATATTTAGCATGGCCAAAGATTTAATCCCAGCAGATGAAATAAATTTCAACCGAAGGAGAGAAGGTTGGGGTAGAGAAGCAAAAAGAGAGGACAAACCCAGATTTGATGACAGAAGGCGAAAAAGTTAAGGCGGATATCTTGATCGAGAAGAAGACCTCCCTAGGTTGAATACATCTTTGAGCCAGATACTAGTGGCTATCAAAAAGACCCCAAAAAGGAAAAATAGTTGTTTCCCTAAAATCCCTGAAGGAATCTCCTTGGGGCGGGATTTGAACAAGTATTGTGAACACCACAGAGCTAAAGGTCATCACACGGATGATTGCAGATCATTAGCCGACATAGTACATGAGCTGATCAAAGTTGGGAAATTTAACCAGTTCCTAAAAGGAATCACTAAGAGGCATGAAAGAAAAGAAGGAAGCGAAGACGAGAGAGAATATGACTCGAATAAAAAGTCTCGCGGCATGAAAGGAGCTATCATGGTGATTGCAGGCGAACCAAAATTCAAGTCACCCAAAAAGAAAGCTAGAGGTTCATCTAAAAAAAAGAATAATGTTGAAAGCGAGGTAGAAATCCTGAAGCCATTCAGGAAAAACTCACTAGTAGAAAAACAGCATGATGATCCCATCGTCGTCGAAGCAATAATAGAAAACTTCACAATGAGAAGAATCCTTCTGGACATGGGCAGCTCGGTGAATCTCATCACCAAAAGCGTTATTGAAAAGTTAGGAGTTCATCACTCTCGGATTCAGGCCGGATGCTTGCCACTCATTGGGATAAACAGCCAAACCATACAATCTTTAGGTGAGGTGGTATTAGTAGTGGAAATGGGAAGCCTCAAGCATAAATTTCGCACGAAAGTAGAGTTCACCATCGCTGACATTTCAGTAGGGTTTAACGTTATATTGGGCAGGCCTTTTCAAACTGAAACCTGCATGCTTATCTCCCCGATGGACTTGGTATTTCTCATACCAACCACAAAAGGGACCGTTGTAATAATAGGCAACCCCCAAGTAGCTCAGGAGGGTACCTAGCCTCATTACACAGAGAATCAAACCTGGTGGAAGAGGAGTATGAAACTGATAGGCCTGAGAAAATCGAGGCGGCTGAGGAACTAGAAGAGCTCAAAGTTGGCCCGGAACTCTCACTCAAGATTGGAAAGAACCTTTGCAATGATGCAAAAGCAAAAATAATATGCGCCCTCACTGACCAATAACATGTCTTCAGAAGATCTTGTAAGCGTCAAGCCTGAGATTATGCAACACATGCTAAACTTGAACCCAAACGCCGAGCCAGTCATCTAAAAGAAGAGAAAGCACGGCCCGAAAGACAGTAGGCCATCGAAGAAGAGGTGGGCAAACTTTGAAAGGCTGGACACATTAGAGAGGTCTAGTATCCAAGCTGGTTATCCAATATTGTGTTGGTAAAAAAACCTAGTGGAGCCTACAGGATGTGCATAGACTTCACATATGAGAACAAAGCCACTCCTAAAGATGTCTACTCACTCCCAAGTATGGATCAATTGGCGAACGCAATAGCAAGCTATACTATCTATTCGTTGTTCAACGCCAAATGTGGGTATAATCAAATACCCATACACCCCACTGATGAGGAAAAGACATCCTTTATAACCCACAAAGGCACTTATTGCTATACGATCATGCCTTTCGGTTTGAAGAATACGGGAGCAACCAATCAAAGGTTGATCAATGAGATGTTCTAAAATGAGATAGGAAAATCAGTGGAAGTATATGTGGATGACATGATAATTAAAAGCAAGGACGAGGCAGCACATGTAGAAGATATCAGAAAAGTTTTTAGAACATTGCAAGAGTATCGCCTGAAGCTCAATCCAGAGAAGTGCACCTTTGGCGTGAAAGGGGGTAAATTTTTTAGGTTCATGATCTCTCAATGAGGAATCAAGGCGAACCCAGAAAAAATTAAAGCTATCTTAAAGATGGAACCGCCTCGAACCTTGAATGAAATTCAACGACTAAATGGCAGAATCAACGCTTTGGGAAAATTTATATCTTTCTCTGCCAAAAGATGCATACCTTTCTACAATGCCATGAAAAAAGACAAGGATTTCAAATGGGACCAACCTTGCCAATAGGCATTCGATGAACTAAAAAAGCTCCTGAGTAAGCCACCATACTTAGCACACCCCAACTGGATGACACGTTTTACATGTATCTAGCTGCCATTAACGAGGAGGTAGGAACAGTGCTGGTCCGAGAAGAAGGGCAAGACCAGTTCCCAATATACTACACTAGCAAAGTGCTAAGGAACGCGGAACTTAGGTACCCACGGATTGAAAAACTCACCTT
>CATIWQ010145449.1:0-11709 GCA_949673415.1 Euphorbia schlechtendalii | reverse complement strand
CTCCCCCATAACAGTAGCCACTTTATAGTTTAATGGCTCCGTAACAATTACGAGTGGCAATCCAATAAAATCGACAAAACATAAATGCTTAGAAGGAATGAAATCCATGGAGTACTGTTGAACTTCTGAAAATCACTAGTGTAGAAAGAGCCTGTAGGGTTGCACTTTTTGGGAGGGTTCTACAAGAAACCGTTTGCATTGAGCATTAAAAAATACGGAGGTGGTTATTACGGACGGTTGTTACTCACAATGCGGACGGTTCTCTTAAACAAACCGTCCGCAATAATTATATTGCGGACGGTTTTCTTAGAAGAACCGTCCGCATTGGAATTATTGCGGACGGTTCTTTTAAGAGAACCGTCCGCAATACTCGTATTCCAGAAACCGTCCGTATTGCTTCTGACCAATGGCGTCGAGGCTTATGCGGACGGTTCATAACCGTCCGGAATAGCCCAATAGAACTGTCCCTAAAAGCCAGTTCTGCACTAGTGAATAGGTCTTGTAAGGAGAGCCAATCTCCATCTAGAAATCCTACTAAAGCATACAACACAACTTCCGCTTGCTGGTGCAACAAAATTTACCACGAAATTCCTATCTCTAACCATAGCATATAATTCAGGAATCAAGTTAATGTTTCTTACCATTGTAAAACATGAGAACTTAGGCCACTCAGCCTTCTAAATAATCCATGATATCTCTACAAAAATTGGCTTTAGACTCGGTACAACAACCTCGGCATATGATCGAGCATCTCTTGGTGATTCCATGAAAGGACATTTTATGGCCTACGTCTCAGCCCCTCTTGGCCGAGACTCTCGTGCATAAATTGAGTGAGAGCGATCACGTCTATCAAATTTTGATTTGAAGGCACGTAACCTAAACTTCACAATCGATATGACATTCAATCGAAAGAGTGCCTCATGCATGGGAATCGAACCTTCCAAGGATAGAAAATCAAAGCTTTGATTTCTCGTGTTCCTTTTGCGAGCGACATAAACACGTCCAATGACCACGAATTTGAAGAAGATAATTCTCATGTCATCTTTATCATGAGAGGCTGGAAAATTCACAAAGTATATGGTGTTACCATTCGATAAGGTGCGGCTGCTTTTGGTCAGATTCTAGTGGCTGTAGAGTTTTGTGGTTGATCGGCTAGAGGGTGGCTGCTGGAGAACTTGTTTCGGTTGGTAAAAGGGTGTAGTTTGGACTCGAATAAGAGGCTGGAAGGGGACTGCATATTATGGCATGGATGTAACGGGGTAGGGTGGTGAGAAGGATGGAGATTGGTCCAGAGAGGGGGGGAGGGGCGGCTACCGATGGAGAGACTAGCAAGATCACGGCTGCTAGGGTAGGTAGGGTTAGGGTTCATGGTGGCTGCTATTCTAATACAATTTAATTAAAGTATGGTTTCAACTCTAAACTTTAAAGTGATATATTTATATGGATGAACTTTCCTAGTTATATATGTCATTTTGCTGATTCAATAAAATAGTTTTAACACACTAAACTAGACCTAGCCACCTAGGCATGGGTCGGTTCCAATCCTGCCTAGTTAAGTGCTTTCCGATTGGTGATTTAATTATATCACACAAAAACTTATTAGATATGGTATAATCAGTTTATACAAACTTGTTTTGTGATATAAAGTGATATAATTACTTTATAAGTAAGTTTTTGTGATATAAATCGTCGGTATAATGCTTTTATACCGAAATATTATGTGATGGTATACAACACTTATATGATCATATGCAGAAATTTGTTAAATAAAAGTGGCATAAGTGCAATGAGTAGGCGCGGATTTAAATTATAAAAGATTTATGTGCAAAACAAAGAATGAGAACTTATTAATATTAATTTTTTTAAAATTATACTTTTATTATTGTACTTAATGAAATGTCAAACAAAACATCAAATTTCACTTTATAAAACAGAAAATATTATTATAAGTAAAAATTAAATATCAAAATGATATTATAAAACAATGTTTATAAACGTCTTAAACTGCAAATTCATTAATGATATCTACATTGGTATTCTTTGACATATTTTTTCAATAAGCAACAATAGCATTTTTCTTCTCAAGTTTAGAGACTGAATTTGAAGAGACATGAATATTAATGAACAGTGGTCAATGATAGTAGAGACAAAAACGATATTGAAATATTTTTTGAATCTTATAGCTAATATTTATTATATTTAATACCATGAAATCAAAACAAATAAAATAAATGGTGCATTATTAATACATCTATCAATTCAATGATTTAAAAATACCTGCCGAAAACGTGCCATTTTTTTGAATTATAATTTTGAGATCATGAGAGGTCGCCCATAATGCACTTAGTAACATTGTCAAGTTGACAATGTGCATAATAAATTATTTACTTTCCACCAAATTATTAGTAAGAAGGGGCTTGTCAATATTGTTTCCCAATAAATGACATTATAATAACTTGGAAATTTCTAAAGTAATTCCTTAGCACCTCAAACTTGGATAAAATAAAACGAATACTTTTCTACCTAAATATGCCCAAAATATCAAACTAATCACATCAATTTGGATAAAAACTGAACCACACGATCGCATTTATTCTTCATAATACATTACAAAGATAAAGTCGCCATGCCAAATTTGAGGACTAAATTGGATACGTTTTACCGAGTTAAAAAATATCAATACCTTTTATAGTTTGAAGGATTCATTTTAAACGGACAATGATGTATATTACGGTAAATAAGAACAATTTTATGATTAGCTGATGCATTGCTATGAAAATGAAGTCTACAAATTTCAATGTAATTTGCAGAAAAATACAAATTAACATTAGACTCCAAACTCAATGTCTGCTTGGAATCTTGGAAAATATTGTTGACAACTTGACAATTGAACCATCAATTCTAATGTTCAAAAAAAGTTGAATATCCAAGTGACTAATTAATTTATTATGTCCTAAAAAACTAAATATTGCTATCCTTATATTCTCTTAAGTCATCAATTTGAGTAGGAAATTATCTCTGTTCTACTTGCCGTTTTGTACGATTTTTGTTCATAAGCATATTGAAACCCTATATCGAACCCATAATATATTGTTATATTATAGGATAATAATTTTCTATTTGGAGGATAATAATTTTATTGGAGAATATGAGGATGAGCTTTTGGTAAATACAGGATGGCTCTTTGATTGTTTATGAATCATTTGCTGTAATTATGACTAATATATTTTAAGGGAAGTTGTAAAATAGTTGGGGTTGTGTATCTACCCAAATATTTTCTAATTATTTTTTTACATTGTGTAATCAATTTCATATTTCAATTTTTATTCCATGCGTTCGGTATATATTCTGTCTTTCTCCTCACGCCTTTCTCTATCAAATTCTCTCTTCCTTGTGTTGTTTCTGTCTATCATCTCTAGATCGGGTTTGTTGTTCTTTAGTTTTTTTTATCCCTGCAACTATCAAATTCTCTGCATAATTTCAGTTTTTCCAGCTTTTGATTTTTTTATTTCAATTTGAAATTCCGATTAGGTTACGTTCTGTTTTGCATCTAATTTTGATTTTCATTTTGAATCTTTGCAGAATGGATCATTTTCCTATTTTGTTACATTGCGATGTATCTTGGACTAATGATTTTAAATTTGTTCATTACAAAGTTGCTGATGTTTCGATTTCAAATTCATCAAATTTTGATGATTTCAAAAAAAATCTTGATTAAAAATTGAGGATAGATTATTGATTAGAAGATCTGAAAATTGATTTCAAGTTTTTGCTTCAAATGCTGCTATGAATATCAATAGTGACATATTTTTTCAGTTTTGGTTTCATGTGAAGCTAGAAGTATGCAATCGATTGATTATCCTTTGTTTATCACTAAATTTCCTATTGTTTCTGCCATTGTTGAAGGCAATATATGCTTTTCCTGATTAATTTTTGAATTATGAACTTATTCCACTACATCATCCTATTAGAATTTGGTAGGAACCTGATAAGTAACTAGTAGTAACTTTGTAATTGTTTGTTTTTCTCATTTTTAAATCTCTAAACTTCTTCCTCTGTATCTAGTTAGAATCTGGTAGGAGCATGTAATCGTCGCTATTTTAATCATGTTTGTATATATTAGTTTTATTTTGTTAATCTGGTCTTTGTATCAATGTAGTTTTACATGATTGTATTAGAATTGTAATAAATTATTGTGATTTTTTGTTATCCAACTAGTTAGTTATCATTTTCTTACCAGTTTATCTTTCTTTAAATCTAGTTTTACACTTGATATTTTTTTACCAGAATATTTTAGATTCTTTAACATTTTATTTTTAAATAAGTTGTAACGCATTATCTGTTTGTTTTTTCACATCTTTATGTTTTTAGTCATCTTTTATTAATGGTTTTATAGTTGATTTGCTTTAGTTAAGTACTAAGTACAAGGATATTGAGTAGACGATTGTGTCTTTGTGTCAATCTAGTTTTACACTTGACTTTTTTTATCAGAATATTATAGATTATTTAACATTTTATTTTTAAATAAGTTGTAATGCATTATCTGTTTGTTTTTACACATCTGTATGTATTTAGTCATAGTTTAATGATTTTATAGTTGATTTGCATTAGTTAAGTACCAATTTTTTATTTTTTTATTTTCTTTAATGTTTCCTACCACTTAACTATTAGTTTCTTTTCATTTTTGTTTTGTCATCTTTAACTGTTTTATTTTACATATGTTTTTGTTTTTTTAGTTTTTGAAGTACAATAAGATCATCATTATGTTAAGTTGTTTGTTTTTCAATATATTTTCTATCATCCTATTAGTTTCCTACTAGTTTCTTCCTAGATTGTGTTGTTTTATCAAAACTTGTATTTTTTGTTTATCAGAATCTTATATATTCTTTACAAATTTGTTTTTAAATAAGTTGCAATGCATTCTCGATTTGTTTTCACACAATTTAGTGTTTGTTAGTATCTTTTATTGATTTTATATTTGATTTGCATTAGTTATGTACCAATTTTTGTTTTCATGTTTCCTACCAAGTCCCTACTAGATCCTTCACATTTCTATTTCTTTCATTTTTAATTGTCACATGAGGTTGTATTTTACATCTTTTCTTTTTTAGTGCCTTAAGTAGAACCAGAACATGAGTTTGCCATGATATAAGTTGATGAAAATGATAATATGATGGAAATAGATGTTGGTCCTTTGAGTTTAAATATTTTACAACATTCGTATGATGAATATGATCTTAACATTGAGAATATCACTAATATTGCAATGTGTGGGATCAATTTCTTTGTTGATTAATATTCGATTGAAGACGATGTTGAGGATGAAGAGATTTTTGAATCACTGACTGATTATGTGAAGATTAAATAAGTATTTAAAGACAAATGAGTGTTGAAAGATGCGATAAGCTTTTATGCTATACATAATAACTTCTAATTCAAAGTTCAGAAATATTGTAAGAGACAGTATTATCTGAATTGCATTGATCCATAGTTTTCTTAGTTTCTTAGATCATCGAATCGGAAACACGATGGAGCTTTTGTAGTGAAGAGATATTGTGGGGATCACACTTGCAACATTAACCTCAAGAATAGTTTCAATGTCCAGCGAGGAGAACTATAATTTCCAAGTATATCAAGATTAAACACTTGAGTGAAAAGACAATCTACAATCCTTTAGATATCGTAAATGAAGTTAGGAACATATTAGGTGTGGATATTAATTATCGGAAAGCATGGCATGCTAGAGAAGAAGCACTCAAATTTATTAGAGGCACTACATTTAAATCTTACAACACTTTGCCTAATATGATTTACATGATTCGAAAAACAAACCTTGATTCTGTTCTCAACATTGTAAAGGATGAAAGTAGGTTTAAGTACTTCTTCATGGCACTTTATGCATGTATTCAAGGCTGGAAGCATTTCAGATCTGTTGTTGTGGTGGATGCTACATTTTTTAAGACATTACATATGATGCAACAGGTAATATATCATTGTTTTTTTGTTTAATTGTTTTTCATGTTATCATTTTATTTTGTAAAACTTGTATTATCATGTTTGGTTGTTTCTGTTTTCATTGTATTTTGATACTTATGTCATTTCTTTCAGCTGCCTACCATGTTCTTACCATTTTATGTTTTATTGTATTATTTTAATGTTGTTTTCACTGAAACTTGTTACATATGTCATAAGTACCAGCTTCCTACCATATTGTTTTTTTTTTATGTTGTTGATAATTTTTTTCTTTGAAACTTGATAGATTTTTCATATTTACCAGCTTCTTACTAGATAATTACGAGATTCCTTTTTTTATCAAACACTTTGCTTTTTTTATTAAAATCTTTTAGGTTTGTGTTTTGTATTCACTATACTCTGTAAATATTCATTGTGTAGCCAAATGATATGTTATTCAAGTAATTATATTTTTTCTTTTACACCTTTCATTGTTTTTCAACATTTTTAAATTATACCTACCACTTCCCTACCACTTCCCTACCATGTATCTACTAAATAGTCATTAACTTTTTTTTCCTACTTGTAAGCTTCCAATAGCTTTTTGTCAAAGTCACTGCATTTTAATCTTACAACACTTACCGAGTATGATTTACATGATTAAATAAACTAACCTTGATTTGCTTCTCAACATTGTAAAGGATGAAAATAGTTTTAAGTACTTCTTTACGACACTGCATGCATGTATTTAATGCTGGAAGCATTTCAGGTCTGTTGTTGTGGTGGATGCCACATTTCTGAAGACATGTTACAATGACATGTTCTTATGTGCTTACATACGATGCATCAAGTAATATATCATTGTTTTTTTCTTTTGTTTAATTATTTTTTCATGTTATCTTTTTTATTTTGTAAAACTTGTATCATTATGTTTGGTTATTTATGTTTTTATTGTATTTTGATACTTATGTCCTTTCTACTAGCTACCTACCATGTGATGGTTAATTAAGGCTGTAATTGAACATGCAAACTAGTATGGTGGAATTTCAAAACTTAAAATTAACCCCAAAGGAACTCCTAAGCATGCCATGATTGATATAATCTAAGTTGAAACGTTTCATAGATGCTCATAAATTTATAAAACATAATAAAAGAAACCTAGCAACTAAGTTATTAGCAGTTGATACGTTCCTTTCCTTTGGTGCGGACCTCCCTTAGAACAAATGGACAATACTTCATTAGCACTAGCCTCCAAAATAGGACAGACTCTATGATTGATCCACATAGATCTCAACCAAACAAGACCTCCTGTAGAGGAAGAACTTGTTGGTAAACAACAGCTGCTAGACCACTTGAAGACCAACCCAAAAATATAACTGAGAAGGCTATTTCCAAAATATGAATGAGCCTTCAAAAGAATTCTTGCGAATGTGGAGAAACTCGTGGAGGATCTCGCAAAAGCTCACGAAGAAAGATGTCAAAACTCAAAAGGAAAGACTGAGCCAAAGTGATTTAGAAGGAGGGAGGAGAGGGCTATTTATAGCCTAAGGGGGAGTAAAAATGCTCCACCAAAACCAATGAGAGATTTTTTCAAAGTGGGCTTGCAAGCCCATTGCAGCAAGGGCCTTTGCAAGCGCTTGCAAGGCCAGCTTGCTGTCTTTCTCATAAGTGTTGCCAAGAAGTGCATGCTAGCCCGCGAGCACTTCCAGCACTCACGCCGGTTTAGCTTGTGAACTCTTGCAAGATTTATCGCAAGATCCACTTGCGGCAGTCTGGTTCAGTTTTTCCCCTTTCTTTTTGATAATTTGGTCTAACCAAAATATGATTTATCTAATTGAGTCTGACTTCTCCTTTTATTATCGGTATAGACCATGTCTATAAGTTCTTTACTTAGTCCGGTGAAGATCCAAAGTGTGTGATCTCATAGGATCCCGAGTTATAGAGTCGCTAGAGGTTAACCTAAACTTGTCTTCCCATCCAAGATCCTTTAAGCTTAGGGTTCCAAACAGATATAGAACTCGATAACTCTAGATAATCAAATAGGCTTTCTAGCAAAGGCGTATAATCCACTAATACTCAGAATGTCACATGCTTATGACTTGATCCGATTCTGTAGTAGTAACCAATACACTACACTCCTTCCATCAGGTTAAGTACCATCTTATATATTGAGTTCGGATTAAGTGTTAGCTCATGTAAGAGCCGTAGCTATCCTGGATTTAGACTTCTTCACGAAGAACACCACTCTCCATAATGTATCAAGATTGACTAGAAACCCCTTCTATCAATCTTATACTCTGATTAGATGTTTATGAGTGTGTTACTTCAACAAGAGGCCTTAAGGTACAAATCTCATTATATTACTATATCAGGAGCGATGGATCCATCTTGGCTACTCGATTTACCAACGAGTGATCATCACTCTACCCGTAATCACCTGTATCATCCTAATCACCAAGGTATGAATAACTATGACCAAAGTATAACAACTCTTACACAAGGTGATCAGTATCTTAGGTCTGGGGATACTTGTATTTCTACTGAAATAAGACATGACACCAACACATGGATATAGTTATTTCCGAGTGTCTATCTTATAACAGTCTCCAATGTATTACCCGAATACATTCATGTTTTAACTCAAGGTACCACCTTCAGCTCGTGAGATTGGCTGTTTGGATCCAATCTAAGGAGTAAGCCTACACATGCTAGTCTATCTGCTTCATTGATGTCCAGTCTCAATAAAACTATGACTAGGGATATTTAGATTATTCATAACACATGTGTGCAGTTCTCACACCACATAGCTCCCACTATATCCTCACACTTTCACACTATGAAGTAGTCATGGACTTTGGCTCATCAATGAGCATATACATAATAGCACATATAAATATGATACCGGTGAGATACATAATTTAAATAAACATTGATAAACAACAAAGATTCCTTTATTATTAATAACAATAATCTGAAAACTGTTTGTACATTATAACTAATAAATATATATCGCCCTAATTTTCTCTAAGGCATACATCATGTCTAACAATCTCCTACTTGTACTAGAGCAAATTGTCCATTTGCTTCATGTCATACTCGTTAACATGATGGTCATGCTTAAGCTGAGTCAATGGCTTTGTTAGCCCATCTGCTAATGTAGGGATGTACTCTAAGCTTATATCCTTTCTAGCTACTATTTATTGAATGAGATGGTATTTTCTGAGAACATGTCTATTTTTTTTACGAGACCATGGTTCCTTTTCTTGAGAAATAGCCCATTGTTATCGTAATAAACCACTATTGGATTTACAATGCTGGACACCACATCGAGATCGCCAATAAATCCCTTAATCTAGGCAACTTACTTAGTTGCTTCAGAAACAACTATATACTCAAATTCAATGGTTGAATTAGCAATCATATCCTGTTTGAAATTTTTCCAAACAACTTCCCCTCCATTTAACATAAACACATAACCTGACTTGGACTTGTAATCTTCCTTGTCAGACTGAAAACACGCATCAATGTATCCCTTTACAGATTGATTACTTTCTCCATAAACCAAAAGCATATCCTCTCTCCATCACAAGTACTTGAGGATATTTTTAATGGCCATCTAGTGCTTCTCACCTAGATCATATTGAAATCTTCTCGTGATGCTCAAAGCATGTGAGATGTCACCTCGAGTGCATACCATAGCATGCATGATGGATCCTATCATTGAAGCATAGGGTATTCTTTTCATTCGCAGTATCTCCTCTTGTGTTCTCAGACACTTAGATTTAGTTAATCCCGTGAGACATTGGGAGGTAACCCTTTGTTATTTGCTCAAGATTAAATCTAGCAAAAACCTTGTCTATCTATGTACTTTGAGAAAGACCTAGCAGCCTTCTTGATCTATCATGATAGATCTTTATAACTAGTATAAAAGCTGCTTCTCCAAGGTCTTTCACGGAGAACTTCTTTGATAACCATGACTTTAATGTTTGAAGAAAAGAAACATCATTTCCTATTAGTAATATGTCATCGACATATAATACAAGGAAAACGATAACACTCCCACTAGCTTTCTTGTACACAAGCCTCATTAGAGTTTGATACAAAACTAATTTCTCGGATTGTCTCATCAAACCTAATATTCCAACTCTTTGATACTTTCTTAAGTCCATAAATGGACCTTTACAACTTGCATACCATCGAGCCATCCTGGGATGTAAAACTTTTAGGTTGTATCATATATACATCCTGATCTAGGTTCCCGTTGAGGCATGCCATTTTCACATCCATATGCTAAATCAAATAATCGTTATGAGTAGCTATGATAAGGAGTATTTTGATAGACTTTTAAATGACCGCTGGTGAAAAGGTTTCATCATAGTCAATGCCTTCCTTTTGATTGTAACCTTTGGCAACTAGCCTTGCTTTATAGGTAATCACATTACCGTCCATGTTTGTTTTCTTCTTGAAAACCCACTTGCATCCGATGGGCTTAATCCCACTTGGAGCATCAACTAAGTTCCAAACTTGATTTACATACATGGAGTCCATCTCTGACTTCATGGCTGTAAACCATTTGTTAGACTCTGAGCCTTCCATTGCCTCCTTGTAAGTCTATTCGCAAGGTTTCGACTCTAATAATTCCTAGGATTTTTTTATTTAATAATGAAGCCAAAAGCCTTGTCTCCCACTTTCCTACCAATAAGATATAAGTTCAAAATATGAACAGGTGTTGTCAGTACCGCTTATCTAAATAGAAAAATGGTGACCACTGCAAGTATACTGTTACGATGTAGTTTTAAAGATATTGATCCCATAGGGAAGGACTAGCTCTAAAGATCAACAAGAAAAATGGAATAAAGAAAATAAAATATTTTTGGATTTTAGTTGGGAGAATTGGAATGAAGAAAGGATAGATATATGTATAGAAGACTAGAGATTCTAAATATATAGATTTTTCCTACGAAACAAGTATAGCAAAGAAAACATGCTAGTTGAACAAAGTTATTACGTTCACTAAACTAATTTAACATAATCGGTTCTAGACACTCAGATGTTCAATGATTCATCACAGAGCAACACATGAAATAACTTTTCTAAATCTAGTGCAAACGAATTAAGATGATTATATAACCTGGACAACAATATTACTATGCTTAGTACGGGTCCCTCTCACATAGCCACATTTAGCAAGTTACCATTCCAAAAATGTTGGCTCACTAAACAACGTTAAAAATCATAGATCCAGTGATTATACACAATCTCATTAACCCCGAAACTACTCTTAAAGTTAACTCAAAGGCATATAACTTGATTAATATAAAAGACTCAACACGCAATACACATTATGACACATAGACATATCATAAACTTCAAAATAGAAAGTATAAGTAGAAAGCAAATAAAAGTTGTAAGGTATGCAAGTGAAAGCTAAAGTTGATCAAACCGTATCCACTCTTTAATGGGAGTTGTCAATTCCCGCAATTCCTGTGTCTACTTTGAATTCAGTCTCAATTTGTATAGAACCTCCGCTAGGATGGTATTGATAAGTGATTTGCAATTACACTTATACAACAAATGCTCCAATATGTAGAGAAATCTAGTGATCGAAAAAAGGATTCGAATCACTTATACATTTTCTCGCTAACACTTATGAACGTAGTGAAAACTAGATAATTTTACTCTCTATCTACACACAACACTATGCACTATACATCATCCCACACTCTATTCACTCCATGAAATTTGTAAGGTTTGAAG
>CATIWQ010145446.1:0-32026 GCA_949673415.1 Euphorbia schlechtendalii | reverse complement strand
GAAACTACTCTTAAAATTAACTCCAACGCATATAACTTGATTAACATAAAAGACTTAACATGAAATATGCATTATGACACATAGACATATCATAAACTTCGAAATAGAAAGTATAAGTAGAAAGCAAAGCAAAGTTGTAAGGTATGCAAGTGAAAGATAAAGTTGATCAAACCGTATCCACTCTTTAGAGGGAGTCATCAATTCCCGCAATTCTTGCATCTGCTTTGATTCGGTCTCGGCCCGTACAGAATCTCCGCTAGGATGCTATTCTTTGAGAATATTGAATAAACGAATATTGAAAAACGAAAATTTTTATTGATAAGTGATTTGCAAGTACACTTATACAACAATCGCTCAAGAATATAGAGAAATCTAGTGATCAAAATAAGGATTTGAATCTCTTAAACATTTTCTCACTAACATTATGAGCATGGCGAACTCTCTATCTATACACACAATATATTTCTCTCATGCTCTCTAATATTTTCCCTCTCTGGTTACCCACACTATGATTCACTGTGATGCACGAAATTTGTGAAGTTTGGAGCCCTATTTATAGAGTTCAAAGGTTTACGTCTATCCAAACGAAGGGTTGTGTCCATTGGTGAATGATTACATCTCTTCATTGTGATTGGTTAAGAAGCTTTGATTTAATCCACAATGGATAGGCACCTTTTCATGATTGGTTGACTTTAGATAAGTGTCTTTTCATTGGTAGTTGATGGCGGTTGATCATGCTTATCTGGCGGTTCATAGTTAAGAAGATAAAACCAGAAAACCATCCAAGTCACGATCGCGATATACAAGTCACGATCGTAGTTAAGAAGATAAAACCAGAAAACCAGAATTCTATTCTTAAGAAGAATAAGTCACGACTGTGAATGATTTTCGCGACCGTGGAATGCATTTTCTTTAGAATTCTCCTTGCAACTTCACCTATCTTTGACAGCTTTGATCCTAAGCTAAATCTTTGAGTTCCATGCATCTTTTTACACCTTTTTCACTCTTTTTCCATAGAATTCCACTTTAGATCATTTTACTCCCAAGATTTACCTAGTATCTGCATTTGCATAAAAAACAACTACATATCATGTTAAATCTTTTATATGAAGTATAAAAATGACTTAAAATATAGTGTTTAGTGTGTAAAATTATAATGATAATAAGTGTAAATATACACTTATCAGTAGACACATATGCTGCCCTTGAGTCTGTACCCCCTGTCCTTCACTCCTTAGGACACCACTCACTTGAGTCTCTTCTCCCTTAGTCCTTTTGAAGCTTAATTTTAAATTCTTACGATTCTTGACTTAAATTTTATTTCATCATGACAGGTCACACTCACCCACCACTACTTGTTTATTCGTGACTTGATCATTGCGCAAAAATGGGGTGGCTAAGATAATCTTGTTTAATTTTTTTATACAAAATGTTGTGATATTTGTGTATGCATGTTGGGTTTGTGAGATGATGTGTATGCTTATTTATCATATGTTGACATTTTTAGTGGATGTTTATGTTATGATGCACACTTTTTGCTATATAGGCCTTGATTTCTCTAGAGCACCAGAACTACTTGAGGTCTCAGATTACGATCCTGAATCTTGAGGGACATGTGAAGACTCAGGATCTGAGGATCGAGGACTTTGAGAGGCAGTTAACTTAGGTTCGGGGACCCAATCACCTGACTGCATCTAGGGAAAGTTGGTCTAGGGCATGCCGGGAACTCCATCCTATTCTAGTATGCACCGGGGAAGATCTAGCAAGTGGGATGTGGAGGCCAATAGTTGCATCGATGACATCGAGGATGATCATAATGGGCCCTCGCCATCTATTTAAATTTTCTTTTTCTTTCTTTTAGATTTGTTTAGGAACCAATTTACAGTAGTTGGCGTTTTTTATGCCTTTCGCACATTTCTCATTATGATTTTCGAAATATTTTTGTTGAACTTGAACGATTATTTCAGTTGAATTTCTTCTGAACCAATCCATTTGGGTTGTTCGATTTTTCTTGATATGATGATTTTTGTAATAAAAAAATACCGGTAAGTTCCCCTATTCTAGAATTAGAAATAAATTTACTTTTTACCAAAACGACGTCCGATTTACTACTGTATCTATCATATCATTTACCACATGAGAAAATCCAATCTTCTAATAGATATAGGCAACTTACTAGAAAGGCCATATAGTTAACGACATCACAATATCGTTAATGACATTGCAACATTATTAACGATATTGCTCATATCGTTAATGATATCATCAAGCCGTTAACAATATAGAACCCCAGGTTCTAGATTTTCTTTCTTCCTTACTTTTTTTTCAAATTGCGACCCACAACCAAAAACTCTAAGCTTTCCTGCATACATTGAAGAGCCAAGACTGGAAGAAACTCAAGAGTTTTGGCTTACAGGGGCTTGGATTTCTCGCATTCTTCCCTGTAAATACTACTTTAGTTAGGGTCACACTTTCATTTTGGGATCCAACCACCATGTTTTCATGTTTTCTCATCAAGAGCTTTACCCAATGATTGAGGACAAAGCCATTCTCAGGTTTCCATGTCCTTGGGCTTTTCCTTTAGCTGTCCCATCTTACTAATTTGGTGGTGAAGATACTCTCTAAGATTTATGGAATTTGGACTCCATAGCACCTTCCCTTGCTCATCCACTATCTCCTGGAGGGTGTCGGGTCGATGCTTTGTTGGAGTGGTGTGTTAGTGCTTCAAAGGCTCATATCTCCTGACCTTACATGGTGGCTTTACTCCTGATGTCAGACTTCATTTGCAGAGTTGGTCCCATTGTCCCATTCTAGCTATTGCCAATTATCGACCCCCTTTCTTGGGGAAATTCTATCTACGCAGGCATTAGTGGAGAATCTTATTGGCATAGATGCCATTGCTTCTCGCTCTGATATAGTTGGTGAGCACTTCACTCTTCTGTAGGTAATCCCAAACTAATGGTTAATTAAGCCTCCTCTTTTTCTACAATACTGATAGGGTTGATTTCAGGTTTGGCTATTGAAGAATCTTTCCCTAATAAGCTATCCACCAGGGAATCCTTCTGATTACTTATCTGTTACATATAACAAGCGAGGGTTTACAACTAAGGGACATTCCAGGATGATCGAGCATGATTGGATCTAGATTTTTTGCTAGCTTTTTTATGACAGGATCCATTAGCTTTGCCCCTAGTGGGAGATTACTCAAGTTGCAATCCCGATGCATGAGGATGGGATCTTGCTGATGGGCTTATACTTCTCTACATTCTACTCACCCAACCGCTTATGCAGGTAGTATGGGAGGAGCCAGAGGATACCGTGTAGTATATGCTCTTCCAGGGTTTCTGAGTGGCATCATTCTTGGCTGGTTAGACTACCAGTCTTGTGAATATAACACACTATATTTTCTTACCTTGATTATGGGGTTGCCAAGACTATAGTGACTAAAAAATTCTATCATGGATGGCTAGGAGCGATTAGGTCTTTGACAAATCATGAGCTATATTCTTGGGTGACACACGAGCGCTCGAGGGAGGAAGACGGGCTAAGCCCTTATAACCGCAAGTATAGCTAGCCTGATGACTTGACAAGAATGACTCTATTTTACTTATCTATGAAATAATAATTGACTTTTGATTAGAATGTACCAATGTGGTGTGATTCTATCAGATTTATTTATCTTTTCTTTTCCCAAGTACGAACTATTGAATGGATTTAAATGTAAAATGCTTGTTGTTTACTTGTGATGTTTTCACCATTGGCATTCATACATTTTGATAAACATACGGATTGATATCTTTAGCAAGAAATGATAACTTTATTGATGAAATAATTTGAAGTACAAACATTTCGAATGATTTGACTCCTGTCATTAACTAGCCCTCTTGGGTTTTCTAACTAATGAATTTATTTTTCACTCATTCTTTTAAGTTTTTCCTGAGTCGACCTTTTGGGTTCTCAACTCTACAGACTATTTATTTTATTTTGCGAAAAAAGGCCCCAATTTTTGCTCAACCAACCAAGTGTTAGTTGACTGGCTTATTTACATATATATTTTTTTTTTGTACTACTTTTGTGGATTTATTTCTTTTCCTAAACATGGTAGTGATTAAGCCTATCTTAATTGATCGGGTTGATAAATTCATTGCCTTCCATATCTATAACCTTGACTACTCCCTTACTTAATACTTTCTTGACCATGAACGGACCTTCCCAATTGGGTAGGAATTGCCCTCTTAAATCCATGTTCGAAGGCTTTAGCTCCTTCAATACTAAGTCTCTTGCTTTCAAGGGTTGCCTCTGGTGCTTGACTATACTATTGTACACCCTAGTCATCCACTGCTGCTCATAAATCATATTAAGTTGTTCAAATCTAGCTCTGGCCCATTTCACTTCTCCTAAGTTGGCTTCCAATGCTATTCTCAAAGATCCCACTCCCGTTTCTTCTAGTAGAACTGCACCCACTCCATATTCCAACAAAAAAGGAGTCTGATTTATGGGGGTTTGAATGCTCATCTTGTAGCCCTAGATCGTGAATGGTAGCTTATCTCCCTAATCTCGATAAGTAATCACCATCTTAATTAGGATTTTCTTTATGGATTTTTTACTAACTCCACTACCCCATTAGCTTGTGGTCTATATGGTGAAGAGCGGTGATGCTTGATACCGAATTTCTAGATGAGCTCTACTATTGCCCCTTGGAATTGAACTCCATTATCTGAGACAATATGATGAGGGATCCCATACTGAGTGAAGATGTGCTTCTTTATGAACTTGGCTATTTTTTAGTGGTGATATTAGAGTAAGATTCGGCTTCCACCCATTTGGAAAAGTAATCAACTGCCACCATGATGAATTTATATCCATTACTAGAGGAAGGATGGACCTCTCCAATTATGTCAATCCCCCATTCTAAGAATGGCCAAGGGGTAGATAATTTGTGGAGATTCGAGGGAGGAAGATGGTTAAGTGATAAGTGTATAGTTACACTTATTACCAATATAATTTTACACTCTAAACACAATAGTTTAAGTCATTTTTATACTTCATATAAAATATTTCACGTGGTATGTAGTTGTTTTTGGTGCAAATGTAGATACTAGGTAAATCTTGGGAGTAAAATGATCTAAAGTGGAATTCTATGTAAAAAGAGTGAAATTGGTGCGAAAAGATGCGTAGAACTTAAATATTTGGCTTAGGATCAAAGCTGTCGAAGATCGGTGAAGTTACAAGAAGAATTCTAAAGAAAAACACAATT
This sequence comes from Euphorbia schlechtendalii, assembly GCA_949673415.1. Taxonomy (NCBI): domain Eukaryota; kingdom Viridiplantae; phylum Streptophyta; class Magnoliopsida; order Malpighiales; family Euphorbiaceae; genus Euphorbia; species Euphorbia schlechtendalii. The sequence goes on along the minus strand of CATIWQ010145446.1, from coordinate 26,769 downwards.
CACGGTCGTGATAACAATTCACGATCATGATAACAATTCACGGTCGTGACTTGATACACTTCAGAAGTAGAAAATTGTCAAACAAAGATTCATGGTCACGACTTGGATGGTTTTTTGGTCAAATCTTCTTAACTACCAACCGCCAGATAAGAATGATCAACCGCAATCTACTACCAACAAAAAGGCACTTATCCGAAGTCAACCAATCATGAATAGATTCTTATCCATTGTGGATAAGATTAAAGCTTCTCAACCAATCACAATGAAGTGATGCAATCTTTCACCAATGGACACAACTCTTCATTTGGATAGATGCAACCCTTAGAACTCTATAAATAGGGCTCCAAACCTTACAAATTTCATGCATGGTGTGGCACTGGAATTAGAAAAGTGAGAGATATAGTGTGTGCGTAGATAGAGAGTGAAATTATTTAGTTTTCGCTACGTTCATAAGTGTTAGCGAGAAAATATTTAAGTGATTCAAATCCTTGTTTCGATCACTAGATTTCTCTACATATTCGAGCAATTGTTGTATAAGTGTACTTTCAAATCACTTATCAATAAAAGTTTTCTTTCTTTAGCATTTGTTTCACAAAGAATAGCATACTAGTGGAGGTTCTGTATGGGCCGAAATAGAATTCAAAGTAGATGCAAGAATTGCGGAATTGATGACTCACATTAAAGAGTGGATACGGTTTGATCAACTTTAGCTTTCACTTTCATACCTTACAACTTTGTTTTTCTTTCTACTTATACTTTCTATTTCGAAGTTTATGATATGTCTATGTGTAATAATGCGTATTTTGTGTTGAGTCCGTTATATTAATCAAGTTATATGCCTTTGAGTTAACTTTAAGAGTAGTTTCGAGGTTAACGAGATTGTGTATAATCACTGGATCTATGATTTTAACGCTGTTTAGTGAGCCAACATTTTTGGAATGGTAACTTGCTAAATGTGGCTATGTGAGAGAGACCCGTACTAAGCATAGTAATATTGTTATTCAGTTTTATATAATCGTTTTAATTCGTTTGCACTAGATTTAGAAAAAATCATTTCATGTGTTGCTGTGCGATGAATCATTGAACATTTGAGTGTCTAGAACTGATTATGTTAAATTAGTCTAGTGAGTGTAATAACTTTGTTGAAATTGCATGTTTTCTTTGCTATACTTATTTCGTAGGAAAAATCTATATATTTAGAATCTCTAGTCTTCCATACATATATCTATCCATTCTTCACTCTAATCCCCCCCAACTAAAATCCAAAAATATTTTATTTTCTTTATTCTATTTTTCTTGTTGATCTTTAGAGCTAGTCCTTCACTGTGGGATCGATATCTTTTAAAAATACATCGTAACTGTATACTTGCAGTGGACACCATTTTTCTATTTAGATAAGCGGTACTGACAACACCTGTTTGTATTTTGAACTTATATCTTATCGGTAGGAAAGTGGGAGACAAGGTTTTTGGCTTCATTATTAATAAAAAAATCCTAGGAGTTTTTAAAGTCAAAACCTTACGAACAAGTTTTTGGCGCCGTTTCCAGGGAAGGCAAGTGCATTCTAGAGATCAAATTACCAGAGAACTGGGCAATTATATTTAATAAGTTTGCTTTTCTTAGTTTTTCTAGGTACTAAGTCTAAAAATTGAAGAAATTGAAGAATTAAAGAAGATCACGACCGCGACTATATATCGCGCTCGTGAAGTTATGCAACAAAACCTTCTGTTTCTATTTTGATGGAAATCAAAATCGTGACAGGCCTTCATGATCGCAACATGGGCCCCGGATTCTCCTTCATAACAAACGGGTTTTCTCTTTTCTTTAATTTTCTTTTTCATATTTTTTAGACTAGTTAGTTGTTTGTTTAGTTTTTCATTTTTTAATAAAATCTCTCACAATGAGGACATTGTGTTCTTTGAGTGTAGGGGGCATTTGTAAAAATCCCGTCAAATCCAAAAAAAATTAAATAAAATAAAAAATCGAAGAATTTGAAAATTTTTATTGATTTTTGTATTATTTATCCACTATCTATTCTTATACTTTACTAACATTTGTCTAAGGTTATTGTGAGTGTTAGGTATTACAAGTTTGATGTTAGTGCAAATTTTGAGTGCATGTTGAAATTGAGCGTTATTAACACAACATTTTTCATTTGTCAAGGATAAGTGGTGAGTAACATTCGAGAGCAACATTCCAAGTAAGTTTCGATATATATTTCAATGCAACATGAATTAGTATAAGTTATATAGTTTTATTTTAATGCTTCCAAGAAGTTTGAGTGGAGTAATATCTAATGGTATTCTTACTATTAGTTTTATATGCAAATCTCGAATAAGTCCTATAAGTATTGAGTGTGTTTAAAGTGTTGGGAAACTATAACCATAATACTTTGAAATTGATCAATAAATGATGAGGGTATTAAGAGTGAAAAAACCAAAGAAAGATAGGATAACCAATGAGTTATGCAAAAGGTGAGGAATGATACGGAGCAAAAACTACAACGATTCATTGAGTGAAAAAAGAAAAGAAAGCATAGCACGAAAAATGGGTGCAAAGTACAATGTACTTCAAAAACATATGCTTAAAAGAAAAAAATGAGAGAGTGGTATGGAGCATAAAATGTAACCACTAAAAAAAAGGAGGTGGTATGGAGCATAAAATGCAACCATTGAGAGTGTTTTAGCATCCTAGGTTACTTAAAATTCCTTCAGAGAAAATAAATCAAAGTGTGCTTTCTATGTCCTTTATACTTTATACTATGCTTAAGAGAAGGAAATATTCGAGTATGCATACAATGCTTATATGAAGATGCGATTCGGTTGACTCTCCATTAAGAACAAAGGTATGCCACTAAGATATATAAATTGCATATTACTAATTTGTGGGAAATTCCGGTCTTCTACTTGAATCTTATGCAACATGGGAATTTAGTACTCACTGCAATAGTCTTTTGCCAAATGAGGTAAGAAATTGATTACCAATTTATACACTTGATTAATATAACAAACTCAACACGAAACACGCATTGTGACACATAGAAATATCATAAACTTCGAAATAGAAAGTATAAGTAAAAAGCAAAGCAAAGTTGTAAGGTATGCAAGTGAAAGCTAATGTTGATCAAACCATATCCACTCTTTAATGGGAGTCGTCAATTCCCGCAATTCTTGCGTCTACTTTGAATTCTGTCTCGACCCATACATAACCCCCGCTAGGATACTATTCTTTGTGAATATCGAATAAACGAATGTTGAAGAATGAAAACTTTTATTGATAAGTGATTTGCAAGTACACTTATACAACAATCGCTCGAATATGTAGAGAAATCTAGTGATCGAAACAAGGATTCGAATCACTTAAACATTTTCTCACTAACACTTATGAATGTAGCAAAAGCTAAATAATTTCACTCTCTATCTACGCACACACTATATCTCTCACTTTTCTAATTCCAATGCCACACCATGCATGAAATTTGTAAGTTTTGGAGCCCAATTTATAGAGTTCGAAGGGTTGCATCTATCCAAACGAAGAGTTGTGTCCATTGGCGAAAGATTGCATCACTTCATTGTGATTAGTTGAGAAGCTTTAATCTTATCCACAATGGATAGGCATCTATTCATGATTGGTTAACTTCTGATATGTGCCTTTTCATTGGTAGTTTTTAGCAGTTGATCATTCTTATTTGGTAGTTGGTAGTTAAGAAGATTTGACCAAAAAACCATCCAAGTCGTGACCTTGATATATAAGTCGTAACCGTGAATCTTTGTTTGATAATTTTCTGCTTTTGAAGTGTATCAAGTCGCGGCCGCAAATTGTTATCATGATCGTGAATTATGTTTTCTTCATAATTCTTCATGTAACTTCACCGATCTTCGACAGCTTCGATCCTAAGCCAAATCTTTAAGTTCCACATATCTTTTCACACCTTTTTCACTCTTTTTACATAGAATTCCACTTTAGATCATTTTACTCCCAAGATTTACCTAGTATCTGCATTTGCATAAAAAATAATTACATACCACGTGGAATCTTTTATATGAAGTATAAAACTGACTAAAACTATAATGTTTAGTGTGTAAAATTATATTGATAATAAGTGTAATTATACACTTATCATTAAGGTCTCAATAGATCTGAAATTCGTGGCATTTCTTAACCTCCACGACATAGACTGCGAGCATAGAGGTCTAATAATACCTTTGATGCTGGATCTTTTTGGCCAAAGCTAAGCCGTTCATGTGTGGTCCATAATCACTAGCATGCATTCATTTGATTATGAGCAAGGCCCCTTTCTCATTCAACCATCGAAGCAACAAACCCTCGGGAGTGCACTGAAACAAATCATTATCAAGAAGAAGAAATTGGACCACCAAGAGAGAAGTGCGCTCATAGTTTGTCACCCCTCAGGAAAAATCCCCTTTCTCAAGAATCAGACAATGTCTATGTACCAGCAACTAGAATACGAGTCTTCATCAACTGCTACAATAATAGGGCTCTTTGGTTGACTAAAGAAGTAACAGCTTAATAGGTTGGGTTTGGCGCCCTTCCCACATGGAGGCTAAAGTAGCTAAAGAATCTACCATTTGGTTGACTTCTTACAATACATGGTGGAAGACGCATTTATCTAACTTAGCAGAGGCTACCCAGACTGCTTCTAGATAGGGGCAAAGTGAATCCTCCTTAATCTCCCAATCGCCGATCACTTGCCAAATAACCAAAGCCGAATCTCCAATGATTGAAACTTCTTTAGCTCTGACCCTTCTCAATGCTTCCAAGATAAATAAACAGGCTTTGTATTTTACCTCTTTATTCCTGACTGGGAATTCCAAGCATTTGGATAATGGAATGACTTCATTTTGAGGTGTGATCAAAACTACACCTAGGCCTACCCCTTTTCTATTCATGGAACCATCGAAGTACATGGTCCACTCCTTCTTGACTTCCTCTAACATGGATAACTACTCATCCGAGAACTCCAGGTTTTCCACACAATCAGAGTCTAGCGCCTGATTGGCTAAGAATTCGGCAAATGCTTGCCCCTTAATAACTTTCCTCGTGATGTATTCAATGTCAAATTCAGAGAGGAGCAACAACCATCAAGAAAGTTTACCCACCAATGAGGGAGATTGGCACAAGTACTTCATAGATATGACCTTAGCCACCACCTGCACTCGATAAGATTGAAATTAGTGGTGCAACTTCTTGGGCGGCCATACCATTTCAACGTATATCTTTTCTACCACCGTGTAGCGGGTCTCATACTCCAACAACTTCTTGCTCAGGTAGTTATCGCATGCTCCATTTTGTCATCGTGCTCTTGCTCTAGCATTTCCCCTACAAATGACTATTCAACGGCTAAGTAAAGAATAAGAGGGTTCCCTAGAATGGGAGGCTTTTAGAAAGGAGGTTTAATCAAGTATTGCTTGATCTTTTCAAATGCGATTATGGCATTGGCCATTCCATACCATTTGTTGTTATTTCTGTAGCAGCTTAAAGATTGGCTCATAGATGGTAGTCAAGCAGGCTATGAACCTATTGATGTACTACAAAGATGCCAAGAACGACCACACCTCCTTTTATATCTTTGGTATAGGCATTTCCCTGATGACTTGGCTCTTGTCCGGGTCCATTTCTATACCCATTTGGCTCACAATGTACCCCAACAACTTGCCTGAGGTGACCCAAATATGCACTTCTTCGAGTTTAGGTGGAGGTTGTACTTCTTAATTGAGTAAGAAACTTATCAAGGACTGCCGGATGCTCTTTTCGAGTGTTGGACTTCACTAGCATATCATCCACATACACTTCTAACTCTTTATGGATTATATCATATAGTAGGGCCGTTGCAGCTCTTTAATAGGTTACCTGGCATTTTTCAATCCAAAAGGCATGACCTTGTAGCAATAAACCCCCCACTCGATGATAAAGGTGGTTTGATCTTGTCTTCAATAGCTATGAGGATCGGATTATACCCCAAGAAGCCATCCATGAATGAGTACATAATGGTTCGGGCAGCGCTATCAACCAAGACATCTATATGAGGTAGAGGAAAGTAATCTTCCACAAGGCCTTGTTCAAATCTTGGAAGTCTACACACACTCGAACCTTCCCATCCTTCTTCGCAACCAGAACGATGTTGGCTAGCCAGGTGGGGTATTCGACCACTTCTAAAAAAATTTGTTCTATCAGCTTGGCTACTTCTACATTCACCTTCTCAGCACCACTTAGGTCATAGTCTTCGTAGCTTTCTCTTGACTCACGGATCGGTTGGAATTCTATGCTCAGTGATTTCTCTATCAACCCCAGGCATGTCTTCATATGACCAAGTGAACACTACCACATGTTTTCTTAGTACATTTGTTATCTCACGCTCTTCCTCAGGAGTCAGATCACTCGAAATCATCACCATTTTAGGTAACTCATCTGTACCCAAATTTATTTCATGCAAAGAAGTATCAATTATGCTAAAAACATTATTCGTATGATCATGAAAATGCATGCTTCCATCTAGGAAAACATGACACAAGTAAGCAAAGTTTGGATTCATTGATTGAAAAGCCTCATAGGTAGAATTGTTAGCATAAAAAATATTATTAATGTTAAAAATTACATCATTATCATTATTCCACTCCACATGCGGAGGGTCTTCTTTCATTTTAGCAACCGACTTCTCAGTGGCAGGCTCAACTAGAACTATCTTCTTATCCCTGATGGCGGCTTCGATGATTATCCCCGTAGCTATAGCTACCTATTCCTTATTAGCACCTCCTACCTCTTTCTTTATTAAGATGGCTGGGGCTTTAGTGATAGCCGCGACAGCCTCCTACACATTGTCCTCCATAGGTTCAATTTCAGGTTCATCTTCAATGTACATCTTCACTTTCTGCTTATCCTTAGCAGTAGCAACTACTACTTCAGGAGTCATAACCTAGACATTCTCTTCCATAACAACCCCTTCCGGGCATCCAACTTCATCCGAGCCATTAATAGACTCACTGATTAGGGCCAACATACACTCCCTTAGGAAGTTATACACATCCCTGAAAGTCTCAAACCTCGGTACTTCTTCTTCATTCACCAAGACTAATTCACTAACCCCTAGATATTGTTTACCCACTTCAATGGCACATGTGCTGACCATATTGCTCAAGGATGGTTGCTTGTGCTTGTAAATCTTCTGTCTTGGGGTAAATCCTCCACCATTCCCTGGTGATACTTGCCAAGTCCTTTCCCTAGGATAAACCACCACCTCTTCATTATCTGTTTCAAACTTGCTGAGAAATAGCGGTACACCATAGGGATCTTCTTCTTCTTCTCTTATCTCCTTGGCTGATTATAACCACCCTCAAACCTCCAGCCCCTGCTCTGCAAAAGCGATCACCGCCATCACTGACTCCTTATCCGCCTCTATAGTTACTGGTTTGCCTTTATAGACCAGTTTTATCTTCTATTGGAGCGTAGAGGGGATAGTGCCAAGGTCATGAATTGATGGCCTACCTAATAGTAGGGAATAAGGCACTGGTATATCTAGCATTATGAACTTCACCTTTGATTTCACACCATTCACTATCACAGCCACAATGAATGTCCCTACAACCCTGCGCTTCAAGTCATCATAGTCCTGGATGAATGTATCCTACCTTTCAAGCATATTCTCATTCAAGCCCAAGTGAGGCAGTACCTTAAGTGGGCATAGATTCAAAGTTGACCCATCATCCACCATAATGTAGGGGATGAATCTATTAAAGATGTTAACCCTGATGAATAGGGTCTTGTTGCGATTCTATTATTCTGTGGGCAGGTCCGACTAAACAAAGATGATGGTCGGGTTCTTTCTCAAAGGTATCCCCTCCCCTATTACTGAGTACATTTCAATCACCAAAGTAGTTAGTGTTGTTTCCATTTCCATCAACTTTTGAACTAGTCCTCGCTGGTGTGCTTCAGGAAGTGCAATAGCTACCAGATGTTATACTTTGATTATGTGCTCTTGAGCTAGTTGACGAAGGGGTTGACCTCCAGCTCATCCTCATTAACCATCAAAGGTAGGGGTAGCTCTGTGTGATCCCTTGTAGTCTCTTCAACTGATGAATTCCCTAGCTGAATGGGATTATTTCTGATTACCCGACCACTATGGATTACCCTCAAGACCCCATTCTCAATCACTCATATTTCTGCGGGTGTTTGGGTAGGGTACTTTGGATCCTTTCTTTTCCTCTCCACATTCTTCAAATAATAATCATCCAAGTTAATCGGCCCCTTGCCATACAAGATCTCTTCACCCTCTACCAACCGGGCACCATCCTTGTCTCCCTTTCTTTGGGACTTTAATGTATACCCATCTAAATCAATGGGCTTCGCCTGAACCCTTCTCATTTCCAGCTCCTCCTCCTTTTCATTCACACCATCTAAAGCATACATAGATTTAAACATATTTTAATCTTCCCTTGCACCCCTTGCAAACAAAGGGACTAATCCCACAAAATTTACCCTTGGGGGAGACTAGGTAAGCATGTTCATGACTTGATTAGAGGGGATCCTTATCCCTAAAATGAAGATATGGTGGTCCCATTCTCAAAGGTTCCATTCGATGTTGTTCCCCATCTCCATTAGGTCAATGAATTCCAAATACTCATTCATAGATAGGCGATCACAAATATCTGATTGTACCAACTCAATCAACATCGTCATGAGTCGTTCAATTGTGGGCTTATGCCTGATCACCACTTAGAAGGACATCCACGTTTACCCATCTACCCTGAAAGGCTCATACTCATCTTATCTACATTCTGCTAAGTCCCTCATCCCCAACCTGGGCCTCTCCATGAATTTCTCTCAGAATGCATTGGAAATGTTTCTTCAGCTATTCCTCATAATGGGCAACTTGTTTACGTACCATTTACCCGCCGTTCTTGATAAAGAGCAGGGGAAGAGGGTGGCAAGCATTTCCTCTAATATGCCCTAGGCCTGCAAAAATACCTCAAACTTTAGGACATGAAATGATGTCCCTTTATTTCCATCATATGAGGGCATTCCCCCGAGGCTAAATCTAGGGCAACTACACTACATCAACCCTCCTACCTTTGATGAGCTAGCCTCTTCCTCCATAGCTGCATATGGAACTCCCCATTCGTTAATGGCCATGACACGCTCCACTCGACCAGCCTATGCTACCATCTTCTACATCCAATCTGATGGCAATCCCAAGTCAACAACATAAATAGGGTCCCTGATTTCATTTACCAATTGGTCCAACTTCCTCCCTTCCTCCATCAACATTTCTAGGCTCATTATCCTTAGCCTAAACAACCTCTCAATGTAAAACTAGCGAGTTCCCCCCATTATTCTACTTATCATTGTAGGCTCATCCAACCTCGTCTTCATCACTACTTCAATTGACATCCATCTCCAGATGTATTCATAAAAACTCTCCCCTTCATTTTGGGTGTAAGCTATCGGCTCTTCGATTCTGATCCTTGGTTGCTCTAGGATCAAGAAATGCTCCCTAAACACATCAGAGATCCTCTCCTAACTCTCCTTCATAGCCCTATGTGGGAAGGCTTACCATTTCACAGCTATCCCTGATAAAGAACATGAGAATAACTAGGCCAACAACTCATCAAAAAAACCTTTTGCCCGTAACAGGGCCTCAAGGTTGAGAATATGAAAAGATGGTGAGCCTTTTCCATTGAACACGGGCATCCGCACAGATTGAAATCTAGGTCCTTGCACTGAAAGGATTCACCAAAACCTAAAGAACTAGCTCCCTCCTCAAGAATAGCTATGACACGCCTCTCATCTATTCTAGCCTCTACCAGCATCATGAATTCTTCAGTAACTTCTCCCATACACTACAACACGTGCTTCTCTCCGAGCCTTGAGTTTATCATTCTCATCGCTCTATCAAACTATAGGAGCAGGTTAGCCTTGGTACTAGGTTTCAACCTGGTTTTTGCCACCACTTCATCCTTTACCAACTTCTAGATAACCTTTAAAAGATCCTCAAAATTATTCATACGGTGGCCTATCGCTACGTGGTAATTGCAGAAATTATGTTTGTCCTCCCAGCTAGGTAGCGACCAGGTGTTCAGGCTGTCTAGCTTCTTTAGCTCAAGCAACTTAGTGAAGAGGAAGCCTAGGTTTACTTCATATGGAGAAATCCCATTCTACTCTTCCTTAGACAACCTCACTGCCACAACTGGCTCAGACTGGACTAACTATACTGTAACATGTTTTCCCTTAGACTGCATAGGGTTAGTGGATGATGATCCTAAGTCATTCTTCCTAAACCACGTCTTACTTACGGGCTATCCAACTGGCATCTCCAGTGATCCGATCCACTCCATCTATTCAGCTTTCTCAAACACTTTTATGTAGGAGGAAAAGGTATCGGTCCCCAACCTCTTCCTATAATCCGACAGAGCCCCATCAAATAACTTTGCAATCTTCTCAGGTAAATTAAGATGATCTTTCAATAGGACTTGGGTGGCCATCCACCTACTGAAGTAAGGCTTGAACATCTACCCAGGTTTCTATCTTACAACCTCTAAATTCTACATAGTCATCTTCATCTAGGAGTTGAAGCCGTATTGCTCCACTAAAGTTGCTAACAGGTGCTCCCAGTTGTGGGACACCTCTGTGGGTAAGTTGTTATACCATTGGTTGGTCGGAACTGCCAATGTCATAATGAACATTTTAGCCAACATTTTATCATTGACTTGGTGAGCTTGTATCACAGTTTCATAGTTTGTTAAGTAAGCCTAGGGGTTTCCCTCTTTGTTAAATTTCACCAACTCAAGCATCAAAAAGTTCTCTAGGAGCCACTTGTCACTTTGCACTACCGGTGGTACTGGATAACCACCGGGTTAGAAGCTCGGCTACTGACTGACATGGGCGGCTATAAAAATTGTTACCACAGCCCCTCCACGTTGGGTAGGACCACCTAATAGCCTATCTCTGGCTTGGCCTAAAAGTCATACCAATTGTAGGGACCCTGAGGATAGGATGGACCCTTGGGAGGAGGTGTTGAACTAGGCTAGGATATGAATGGACCCGGATACTATACCGATGGTGCATTGAAACTCATGCCATATCCGAAAGAAGGAGCTTGAAAATTTTGAATTACCCCATACTAGGGGAATAAACCTTATGCGGGAGAGATGAGACTTGAAGACGGCTTTCATGGCCTTACTATTACTACGAATTTCTGAAACCCTTGATGATAAGGCAACTGTGCGAGTTGAACTGGTGGATCCAAAACCCACTAATCTACCACTACCCCTTCCTAACCACTACTACCTGAAGTCTGACTGGTGCTTAAACCGTTCTGTTCCAATCTAGGAGGAAACTGCGACTGATCGAACACTTGGGAATATCCTACATCGAATTGGCCACCAGATGATGGGAATATGTGAGGAGCAAAGCCTAGTCTCTGAACCATAGGATGATTGGTGATGATAAAACCATAGAGATTTCAATGAGCTGCTGGTCAGATAACTGATTCTCCTACTACCTAGGACAGGTGTGGAATTACATACCTTGAGTGAACTTGTCGCTATATAAACCCACGTTGAGAGCATTGGTGATCTCCTAACTTGAACTCAGCTACTAGACTGCAGACCTATCATGAACTCCTTGATCATTTCTCCCTGAAATATTTTGCTATTCTTCCATATCAATAATCTTCCCTAAACTGAACACCAACCTCTGCCATGAACCGAACCTTAAACATGAATTTGAACATGAATCCTCACTAGAATCCATGTGCGGAAGACCCTCTACTAGTGATCTTCTTGGTGAGCTACGATGGGAGAAATCTGGATGAGGTGATGAAGTGGCCTCCTCCAAGCCTTAACTGAAGCAAACAAGATCAACCGCCACCAGAAATGAAATGCATGCTTGACCGACTTTGATGAAATCAAGACACAACCAAATATTGAGCATGAAATTGAAAAAGGTATGGAGCTTAAGAAGAAAGATCCTTTGCATATTCCAATTACAAGGTCTATGTCAAAGAGAGTTCAAGATACCTTAAATGGGCTTGTTAAAGAGATTTTAATGATTCAACATTCAAGTCAAATTTCAACAACTTCTAATAATATGAACTTGAACAAGGATGAAGAATTCCTTACTTTGATCAAATTAAAGGAAGAATGACCGAAGACTTGGTTTGGTTTAAATTAGCTAAAGTGAGCATTAGACATGCATGTGTATGGCACATGTTAACTCATTAGGATCTTGGTTAATTTTAATTGGGCCATTTAATTAATGGAAGATACTAAATGGGCTTCTATCAATTTTAGAACTTTTAATTTTTTTTCTAGTGTAGTTTAGATTTCTTTCCTTATTAAATACTTATTTTATAGAGCTATTAGAACTTTAGTTTTTTAGTTTTAGACAAATTACTCAACAAATTTCATGACTTAGGTTTAGTTTTATTATATATTGACATCTTTCTTTGTGTTCTTATCATGTTTTTGAAGATTAATAAAATTTCAGATTTCCTTTGCGAAAATTTAGCATCTTCTTTGAGTGCGAGTGATTGTGAACTTGTTTTTGAAGTCTTATCTTGATTATGATCAATTGTTGTGGCTAGAAAATTGAGAATCAACCCTATAATAGGTTCTTTCATCCATCTCGAAAGGTTTTGTTAACTATATGTTATCATGATTGTTCGATTTATTTGTTAGGATTGGTTGTGTTATAACTACTTCTCCTTCATAATTCTAATATCTAATTAATTATCCAATTTCCTTTATGTCTCAAAATCTCAATTCACGGTTGAGGAAAATTCTCGAGTTCGAATTGCGCTTTGCGTAACCGGATTCACATCAAACTTGGGACCAATGCGTAAAATGCTTATGAAATGGATATAACACAAGGGTTAATATGCTTTGATGATAAATAAAACTATTACCGACTTAGAGAGCTAGCTTAAAGGTAATCGAGTTTGCCAATCCTTTTGGAACAAACTAGCAAGGGTCACCTATTACCAATGAGATAATAAGCTATCGTAAAGTTTTTAGGGAGATCCCATCACAAGGATGCAAAAGGGTATGTTTGTCAATCCATTCGGAACAAAATAACCATGATTAAAGTTTACCATACTACCCATGTGGCAATAAGAAAAGTGGTGCTGTATTGGCAAAAAGGTGATAAGTTTTCCAATCCTTTCAGAACAAATAGACAAAAAATGACAAGGGGTCGTGTATTATCCAAGTAACAATACACTTTCATTTTTTAGAACTAATTATTGTGGATTGCTCTCAAAGAATTCAAGTTCAGGTAAAATGGTGTGTTATACCCTATGGTTTACAAGTTCATGACTTCAAATGGACAGAGGTTCAAGTGCTGAGCAGGTAGAACTATAACCAAGGGTGATCTAACCTTAGATGACATTATATTATCGCATCTTCTAGATCTAGGTTGGTGATATTAGGGTAATGTCACGTGTGTGTATAATTTGTATCTGCATAACAAATCGTGGTTAGCATGATTTTAAACATAAAATAAACATGGTGGTGAAATGAACACATAGCATATAGCATGCAACATATCACTTCCAACCTTATGTCTCCCGCACGTAAGGTTTAAGCTTCTAAATTTAGGCTTGGATCATCTTAATATCGTGAAGTATTAAGGAGAGAACCTTTATAAGAGATGCATTTGTTTTGGTAAACCTGGGGGAAGTATATACAGTTTCCTTATATGAGTTTGGTCATGGGTTGTAGATGTAGAAGGTTCTCGTTGCACTATGATACACTCCAAGCCTCTCCCCAAATAGGTTCAAACAGAGGATATGCATGTAATATGGAAACAAGTGATCTACTCGCTAAGTATCTTTGGTCACCATGGGGTCGCAAATGATACTTCCGCAAGCTTCACGATAAATAGGGAATCCTAATCTTAAAAGTTAACACATCTAATGCATATGCCATTGTTTGATATTTAAATGTGGATTAACTCATTATTGACTTTTCAATACTCATCAATAACCTTTTAAACTTGTTTTAAGTTTATAAAAAGATGTCCCAACGGAGTCGCCACTATGAGCGGCCGGCGTTCGACCCATGGCTGTCGTGAGGCACCATCCCCGTGAGATGGAGCGTGGGGTTTTTTGAAAATAAAAGAAAAACTGGTTTCAAAATTTAAAGACTCGATATCTAAACCTATATCCTATTTTACAAAGTTGCCACCCAGATCATATCTTCCTAGAAAATTTGGTACAATTTATATTCATTTGCCTAATCCATACCATAGAACAGAGGTTTGGGTTCAGATGAGTTACTACTTTATTGTCATTTGAGTTAAATTACACTACGCTAGAAACCAAGATTATAATATTCAAACTAAACTAGATATTTTTAGTTTATGATTAGTTTATTACACATGCATAATGCAGTAAATAAGTAAATGGCATAAAGTAAACACGTAGGAAAGTAAATGCGCCTAATTTACAGAGGATTAATTACATTTTGGGTTGGGGGATTTTACAAATCGCCTAAGTAAATCAAAATCTAATGGATACAATCACCTATAATACATCAATATGTAATGAATATTACATTTGATTTCAAATTAAATACGATACCCGAAGGAAATTAAATCCTAGAATTCATCTAACCCTAGTCTACCTACATCCACAAAGTTTAGCACAAATATCACACATCACAAATATGTTCATTTGAATTTTTCGTAAGACTTGAGCTATCAAATTTAAAACATCCAGAGATTTAAAAATTCTTCCATGTAAAAAAGGTTCATTTTATATACATAATTTATTTAATCATTTTATTAGTGAAAATGCCACATGTGAATATTTGTTAGGTCAGTTATCCGGGAACTTTGATCCCCTTCGTAGGGGCTTCCTAACACACTTCACAATAATATTAATGAAATTAAATCTAAGTAAAATTAAACAAATAAAGTGGCGTTATTGAACCCGTTCTGAAAAGGAACTCGTTAAAGTTGGTAAAATAATATCCCAGTGAAGGAGAACCAACTTCAACCATTCGAATACCTTTCTGATCAATTTCAAGTTTGTAAAATCCTCAAACATACATCTTATGTTACTAAAAACTTAGATTTTAAGTCTGAATAGTCACCACTGACCCTCTGAACATAAAAAAATGTTTTAAAATTTTCTGAACTTTCTACCTACTCTATCTAGAATGCAATGTTCTTAACGACATTCCTGATGTCGTTAACGGCATTACAAAGGCAGAAATAGATAGTTTTTCAATTTTTTAAATTTTATACAATCAAAACTTATACCAAGTATAAACAAGTGAAGCACGACTCTAGGAACTCAAAGGCTAAGCCTGTAGTCGTAAATCCACTTCGCTAGGTCCACGAAAATCTTCGTAAAGTCCTCTTTGTTTCTTAGGTTTAGTTTGTGATTTTGTTGATGAAAGCGGTTTAAGTGAAGAGTAAGAGTTAGTCTTAAGGGAGAATCCTAGAATATGTTAGTCTTAACAAGATGAAGAAGGGAAGTAGAAATCCTTCTTCTATCAAGTTTAGACTTTTGGAAAAGCATGAAAACTAGTTACTTGTTGAAAATGAAAGAAAGAAATAAGTATTCTCTATGAGTGAACATACTTATTAAGAGCACTTATACCAAGTCCTATTGAGTTAGAACTTAGTGAAAGTGATTAAGAAAACTCTAAACCTCAAAGCTTGCTTAACTTTCCTACATAACTCAAACTTATTTAAGTTGAGACTAAACCTCAAACTTATTTAAATAACTCCTGAATGCCCTAAGTTCATGCTCTTTCCATGAACTTACATTCTCTAATTCTAGAATTCCAAGTTACTATGAACTAAAAGACTTTAACTTAATTTCTCAAAGGTTCAAGTACCTCAAGAACATCCAAAAAGCCTCAAAAACAATAAAAACGTAAAATTTTCTTAGAGCTCTCTTCCTTGGTT
Organism: Euphorbia schlechtendalii; assembly: GCA_949673415.1. Lineage (NCBI taxonomy): Eukaryota > Viridiplantae > Streptophyta > Magnoliopsida > Malpighiales > Euphorbiaceae > Euphorbia > Euphorbia schlechtendalii. Next base: position 10,839 of record CATIWQ010145446.1, on the reverse strand, counting down.
AAGACTTGCATGAAAATGAGCTCCCCCTCTTTCTGAAACTCATATCTCTTCTTAAGGAGCTCTCTTCAATCTAAAGTCAACTCTTTCTAGCTTAGGCCATACTTTCACTTTTTGCTTTTTGGCTTTTATCAACCTAAATGCACATGTTGGATGGAAAGTGTCCTAGGTAAGGTATAGGGGTGGTGTTGTAGAAGAAAATCCGAGCATGTGGGAAAAGATTGCCTTTTTGGCTTAAAATTGTAGAAAGAGCAATTTTGGTTCTATTGCAATTACGATATAGTTAATGATATGGGGCCATGTCATTAATGATATCAGCCATGTCGTTAATGACATGGCACTTCAGGCTAGGCTTTTTTTAATTAAAATGGGCATTAAGAAGGGGAAGGCCTAAAGAAACAAAGTAAATTTTCTCCAAATGATTTTAGGACCCTGCAAAATGAAGAAATCTAAGAAGGGAAAACATTACAGCTTCATCATCGAACAAGTGAGTTGGGAGCAAAATCTCGTGCTCACAATAATACCTTTCAAAGGCATATGCAAGATGTTGGTAATTAGCAGAGATGAGATAGGAGGTTTTGTCAATCTTTATCATCAAGAAGTCAGAACAACCTTAGATAACGCGTGTAGTAGCATACAGAGTATTGAACATCAGGCATACTAGTAGTTAAGTAAAGGAGAGATCCAATAATACCTCTATCAAGCTTACTATCTACAAGCTTATTAGATTCATCCTTACTCAAGATTGTGTAAGAGCCATAGGAGTGGACATTATCTTTGAATGCTCCATATCAAACTTCTTCAAGACTTCTTTGGCATATTTTGCTTGGCTAATGAAGATTTTATCATCGCTTTGCTTTATATGTAGTTGGGGGAAAACGTTGAACTCTCCCATCATTGATATTTCAAACTCGCTCTTCATCTTCTTGATAAACTCCTTACAAAGCTTCTCATTATTTACTCCAAATATGATATAATCTACATAGATTTGGACTAGCAACACATCTTCCTTCCTTCGCTAGATAAACAGAGTTGTATCTGCTTTGCCTCTTTCATAACCTTTGCAAAGTAGGGAGTTAGTTATCCTTTCATACTAAGCACAAGGTGCTTGCTTCAATCTATAGAGAGTTTTCTTTAGTTTGAAGACATACTCAGGACTCTTTGCATCTTCAAAGCTTGGGGGTAGGTGCACATGCACTTCTTCTTGAATGAGGTAATTTAGGATATCACTCTTGACATTCGATTGAAATAGTTTAAAATTCATATGGGATGTAAAAGCATAGAGAATCCTAATTACTTTAAGATGAGATATACGTGCATAAGTATCATCATAATTGATCCTTTCTTGTTGGTTATAGCCTTAAGTAACAAGCCTGACCTTGTTTCTAACAACAACGCCATTTTCAGCAAGCTTGTTCTTGAAAACCCATTTAGTTGCAATGATTCATTTTCCTTTGGGCTTAGGAGCTAGATCTCAAACATCATTATTGTTGAACTAATCAAATTCCTCTTACATTACGATCATTTGATAGTCATCTCATTCTACATCTTCAAACTTCTTGGGTTTAATAAATGAGATGAAAGCTAGATGGCTCATCAACCTACTGAGTTGACCTCGCATCATCACTAGATTATGAACATCATCTACAATACTTTCAATTAGGTGATTACGATAAAATATAATCTCTCTTGGAAGACTCGAATCTACAATGAGAGTCTCCGCACTAGGTTATTACAGTTGAGGTTTACCTTTTTCTTCATTGAAGTTGATTGAAAGATCTTCATCAGATTAACTTCCTCAAATTCTGGCTCTTGTGTTGAGTTGGGAAGTACAAAGAGTGGCATGCTGATTTGGTTTTCTATTAGGATTACTCCTTCATCTTCATCAAATGGATGTCTATCTACATTGTTATTTTCATTGAAATCTACATGCATAGACTCCTCTAAAAGACCAGTCTTCTTGACATATATTCTATATGCCCTATTATTAGTCGAGTAACCTAGAAAGATACCTTTATCAAGCTTTGGATTGAACTTACCTAGCTGCTCCTTAGTATTTAGGATAAAACACCTACAACCAACTGATCTAAGATGATGAATCTTAGGCTTACGCCTTCACCAAAGCTCATAGGATGTTTCTCCAAAATTAGGCAAATTAAAACATGATTCAAGATATAGCAAGTTGTGTTAACAGCTTCTCCCAAAAGTTCTTTGGTAGATTGTTATCACTCAGCATAGATCAAGCCATTTCAACTATGGTTTTGTTCTTCCTTTTTAAAACCCCATTTTGTTGAGGAGTATAAGGAGAAGAAAATTTGCGGTCAATTCCATGTGTTGAACAAAATTCTTCAAAATGAATGTTCTCGAATTAACATCCACGATCACTTTGAATTCTACAGATTTTAGTTTGTAGTTTATTAATTATCCGACTACTTAGTTTGATAAAAGACTCAAAGGTTTCATCTTTGCTACTCAACAAGACTACCCATGTGAATCTTGTGAAGATGAAACCCACAAATAGTTGCTTTTTAGCCAGTTAGGATAGAATGTTCATATTTATATAACCTAACCTTCTATGCCAAAGCCACGAACTATCATCCTTAGATACGAGACATACATTCATGGATCCAAGGGGATAAATAAATCAAATAAACATCATTGATTCCAAGAGCAAAGAGAAGAGTTGAGTCAGTCTTACAGTCAATAACTGAGCAACCTACTAAGTTAAAAGTAACCTTTCTACCTTTATCACAAAGCTAGGCTATGATTAATAGATTAAAATTGAGTCCTTTGATTAGAGATTCCTCTTTGATTGAAGGAGACACACCCACTATGCCGCTTCCAACAATCTTACCATTTTGGTTATGTCTAAAGCTGACACTCCCATTTCTTTTGTACTCAAATGAGATGAACTGAGTTTCATCTCTCAACATATGCCTTGAGCATCCGCTATCCAAATACCACATTCCAATGTCATCACCGTATCTCAAGCTCACCTGCAAAACAGTTACATTTTCTTAGGTACCCATGATTTCGAGCTGGTCCTCCTTTATTAGTAGTGCTTAAATTACTCCAGTCATACTCGTCATAGTAACCATTTTATGCCTGTACATAACAGTAGCATGTCTAGCCTTCCTATAAAAGCCACACGCAGCTTTTGGTTTACGCTTGCTCACTTTCTTCTTTGAAGAGGATTTCTTCCCCTTACTAGAATTGCACGTTTAGTTACTCGGAGCTAGACTATCGGTTAGAGGAAGAACCCATTCCTTCTATAAAGCTGGTATCTCTACAGTCAACTCATATAATTATTTAGTGAGCTTGCTGTTATAATATTCATGATACTCAGCTTTTTCTTGAAGAAAGCGGATATCAAGAGAAAAGGAATTAATTGTATCATCCTGATCTTCACTTTTCCTCACTAGCTCTTTAATGTTTCTAACCGACTTGTTAGTTAGTTTCATTACATTAAAGAGTGTATGGGTAAATTCTTCAATGGACAAAGGGAGTTCAAAATATACCTCAGTTTGCTGGTTTTTCCCTTTATTCTTCTCAGCTCCAAAGTTAGCAGATGATTGATTACCCTTTGAGGAAGATGCAGAGCTCTCACCCTTCTCATTCTCAATTACCATCAAATAGAGGCTGGCTGAGTCAGTTGCTTCTTCATCTGATGATGAAGATTCTTCAAAGTCGCTCCATGTTGTAGTGAGTGCCTCATTTTTACGCATAAACTTCTTCTTTAATCTATCCTTCTTGGATTTAGGACAGGCTGACTAGATGTAACATTTCTCACCATAGGCAAAGCATTTGATATCTTTGTTGTATTCTTTCTTGGGTCCTTCCTAAACTCCTCGCCGGTGCTGATTTGGTTTGTTAATGCCGGGAAAACTTCTTTTGTTGAATTTCCCATCATTCTTCATGAAGTGCTTGAATCTCCTTGTGAGAAGCGCCATCTTCTCATCCAAATCATCACTGTTCGATTCATCAAACGAGTAAGCTTTCTGGATGATAACTTTGCCCTCTATTTCCTTACTCCTTTTGGAGTCATCATTATATTTATATTTCCTCAAGGACATTTCCTGAGTCAGCAAGGTGCTTATCATCTCCTCATAGCTATAGGTCTTCAAATCATGAGCCTTCTCGATAGCTCTCTTCTTTGTGTCCCACTCAAGAGTGAGAACTCTAAGGATCTTTTTCACCTTCTCCTCCTCGATAAATTCTTTACCTAGCCTCTTTAGTTCATTAATGATGTTAATAAACCTTGTATTCATGGATTAAATACCCTCGCTCATCGCATTTGGAATAGCTCATATTCTTAAAGCATAAGATTGATCTTTGACTCCTTGACTTTATCTGTCCCCTCATAGGAGACTTCCCAATTTCTTCAAATCTCATGAGTTGACTCACATCTTGAGCATCTGTTGAACTCTGTCAAATCTAGCGCACAATGTAAGTAATTGATGGCTGGCACATTCTCCTTATGGAGTTTTATTTTGCATCATCATAGTCTTCTGGATCAACTGGAACACGTTTCTCTTTCTACATAATAGGGGGAATATCAGGTCCTAATTCGATTGTTAACTATGCCTACATACAAGCTTTGGGATTGAATGAAGTTTTTTACACAATTTTTCCAAAAAATGTAATGCTGGCTATCGAACAGTGGAGGCCTGATGACATACATTCCTTCTTAGAGGAGTGTAGTCTATCCAATGCTGAAACTGTAATTATTAAAAGCCATTCGGATCTTTCACTCTAAGATAGTGAGTCTAAAAGTTGAGCACTTGCTCTGATACCACTTGTTGGTCCGCTTTAGCTTTAATAATCGTGAAAGGGGAGTTGAATGTAGATTTAGTTGGTACTTTATCAATTTAAAAAAAATTAATCCAAGTTATTCTTAGATGCGTGCTGAGTGCACTTTGATCGAAAGATGATAAACTACTTATCTTTGCTGATTTAGTTTACCTACAAGCTATGATGAGTAATCTTACTCAGTTCATATTATTTTTCAAGGAGTTAAATAAAAATGAGAGATGATGTAAGGAATGATTACACCTCAAATTTATCCTGGTTCTACCCCGAGCCTACCTCTAGTCTCTGGATTCCTTTCCGAACTCTAATCCACTAGTGATTTCTTTCCTTTAATAGGTGGAGAAGCCTTTATAGTTGGTAGACAATTATAGAAATTACCCTCCTTTCTAGCTACCTCTCAATACTCATCTTTTGTACCATTCCTAAACAAACTCAAACAAATTTTAATAGAAATTTAAGAATAGAGGAATTCAAGTTATCAAAAGAGTTAATTCCTTTACAATGTTTAAGCTTAGTTGAGACTCTAAGCTAATCTGGTTTCTATCTAATAAACAGATGGAAAACTGAGTGTTTGCTTTCTGATTACTTAAAACAGAATTTCTAAACGCTGGGATTAATTGAACAAAGTTTTCAGCTCTTAAAAAAATCTAAGTTAATTCGAAGTGATTCACCAGGTTTAAATATCTAGTTCTGTCTCTATTTATAGTTGTTGATGTTGGAAGTATCCATTTCAAACTTCTCATCCTGACTTGTTCTTCAAAATCTCTTCTCTTCATAGATTCCAAAACTGCCCATTTGAAATAAATTCTAAGACATTTAGAGAAAATAATTTTAGACATTGAAGTTCGAGATTAAAGCATTAATCTTTGATTCGTCAAATACTCATTTCTTCAAGCTAATCCATTTGAGAGAGGAGCGTGGGAGATGTAACGTGGAAACTTATGGTAGGTTGACTTACTAATATTGCAAAGTTGCGCGGAGACATTAACAGCGCATGTCAGAATATTCCTTTTTTCTTTGGACACTTGTGAGGAATTTCCAACATTTCATGTTGACAATTTTTTGGTTGTGAGGATTATATGAATACCCATTTTGATTTCAACACTTTTTACTTGAAAAGCATCAAAGGGAATGTTATGTTCATAGACAACATTTTAAGCACAAGTGTCATAATATCATCCTATGTGCCTCAAATATACTCAATATTTTACTAAGTAAAAGGTACTCAGCACATGTGGAGTTATATCGCACAAACTATAGAGTACTCAACACACAACTTTTCCTACTATAAGCCATAACTTAATTAAGACTCACTAAAATAGAGTTATTTTCTATTAAACAAATTCAATTAAGTCTTGCTTAATTAGGAGTCTACTTAGTGCCTAATTAATTTCACTATCCTAATTAATTTATTATTTCCAAAACATTAAGTACTTTGAATTACTATTAACTTGGGTTCAACATTCCCTCCCCATAGGTGATGGGACATGCTCCACCAAATGCCCACTTTCTGACTTACTAGATGCTCTTGTGGATAGACCGAGTAGATAGTTACCCATGGTATCGGGAGTACCTTAGATGCCTTCACCTTAACTGGGTATGAATTTCTTCTATAGATTTTTATTTTCATCATTTTCTACACATTGATATTTTGATTTCACTTTTTATAATGAAACCTCACTGACCCTTGGGCTTCTCTCCCTGACCGCGCTTACATTAGGAGAGTCCGACAAGAGGTGGATGAGTATCGCCTCCTTTTTAAGTGCCCCTACACCAATGAGTGGTACTTCATGGAGCTCATCCAAAGGTGGAGGATTAGTAAGGTCTTTAGGAGGAGGGTTCCACCGGTTACACCCACTGGATTGTTCTGGTCCCATCTACTTCTTGCCAACGAGTTCACTTTGTTTATTAAAGGTGAAGGATAAAAAATCCCTTCGATTACCCGAAGGTACCAGAAGTTTATAATACATTTACTTTCTCCTTGTCCCAAGAAGTGGCCCGGAGATAAGCCCTTAACGTTGGTGATTGAGGATATCTCAAGTGACGAGAGTGGAAGACATGACGATGATGATATGGATGATCCTCCTAGAGTTGGCGATGAGGATACGGGATCAAAGGGTGGTCCTCTTGCATATGGAGGTGTTATGGCTCCCCTTGGTACAAGTTGAGCTGGTTAGGGAGCATTAGGATCTAGCATGGGGTCCCTTGCTTTTAACAAATATAGGCGCATGATGCCTTTTCTCAAGGTGAGCAACTTCTCCTTTGATTTTAATTTCTTTTATACACTCAAATAATAAATTGATTTTTAAACTTCTTGTGACAAGCTTAGGTTCACAAGAAGAAGAAGACTAAGTACATGGAGGAGGTAGTCCTTGATGAGTGCGGAATCTAGATAAATAGGAGGGAGAGGGAGAGAGTTCCTCCATCGCAACCTACAAAGGAATTAACGGGAGAGTCATTAGCTTTATGAGTGTTAGAGGTAGTCCTCCACCATGAGCAAGACATGACTTTCATGTTGATGATGCACCAAAGGGAGAGAAATGAGACATCTATCTGAGCCTACTTGCTTTCAGCTTCCTTCCTGCTAATGCAACCCATGTGAGTGCCTTAGATTTCTATCTTTTAAATTCTTCTTTTAAATAGGATAATTGATCTGATGCTTTGACATTTATTGTGCAAGTACCTATTGTTGACGCGGAGCAGCCAACTAGCGAGCTCTTCTCAGTCCGAGATCTTTTAATGGCCCAAGATACACTCGCCATGGTCCGAGATCTTTGAATTCCTCTTGCAAATATTTATACGCATGGAACAAGATTACCTTTGGACCGAGATGAGTGATCAAGTTGAGAGTCGAGGCTAAGGTGGCTATGCTTTAGGATAGATGAGTGGCTTCTAAGGCATCTAGGGAGGTAGTAGAGGCGATGGCTTAGGTTTTCTGAGGTATCATATCTAAGCTTGAGGTAAAGATAAAGCAATTGACAAGGCTAGGTGATAGAGCGCAGGGACCAGGGACTCATTTCGGGTAACATAGCAGTGTTAGCGTTGGTCCTAGTCATATGCCAAACCTCTCTCAGCCCACCTCTAGGGTTAAGGGGATGCCTCGGGCACTTCATGAGCAGGTTGTCCAGGGACTAAATTCTTACATCGCTCGAGGGAGGAGGACGAGAGCGAGGAGGACGATGAGGAGGAGGAGGCTGATGGTGTGATGATAGTAGTGACAGTGGAGATGATAGGACCTAGTACTAGATGTAATAGCTTGGATTTTGTTTTATTTTACTTTGTGTTGTTTGTCTTGATGTAGCTCATACAATTAACACATTTGCATCTTTTACTTTTGAACTTTGTTGCAGTTTATGATTTTATATAAAATTTACTTTTTATAAAAGCCTTATTCTCTTTATGATAATATTGTACTTTATCGCATAAAAACCTTGGGCTGACTACTACTAGGGATGGATAGATGAAATTTGGGGAGTCAATGACCCAAATAAGCGTAATGAGGCTACTTTGTAGCGAGAGAGTGCCAAAGAGGGATGCAAACGAGGAGAGGAGGCCTCTGATATCTATCGATGTGAAAAGGAAGCAAAATGGCTCATCTTTAATGATGCTTTCTAATGCTTTCATTATGATGTAGATTAGTTAGCTTTTATTAAGCATTGGAATTTATGCGAAGTTTATTCAAACTGCTATGAATAAATTAATAAACAATGTTACTTACATTTTTCAAACATTACGGTATACAAGCATTCTAAAAAAATACACTAGTAAGAATTCTACATAATGATATTTTCATTAAATGAAATTAAATTGGGTACAAAAGTTCATGATACAAAATATCCAATGACCCGACCCGTATTGCTAAAAAAAGCCTTTCAATTTTCAGATTGACAGCTTACTATTTTCACTCTTTCTCCTAATTTTTTCCCAAATCACCCTTTTCAGGTTTTCACTTTGGTAGACTAATTGGCAAAAGAATATTCTAACTTTTACTCAATTGTATGAAGAAAGACAGTTGATGAGCTTTCTACATAATTTATTTTTTATTACAGTGCTGCTTTTTACAATTTAGTTCTTATCCTAAATGTGATAATGCTTTAGCCTACCCTAGTTGATCGGGTTTGCGAACTCATTATCGTCCATGTCCATTACCTCGATCTCTCCTTTGATAAGGACCTTTTTAATCACAAAAGAGCCTTCCCAACTGGGCCTGAATTTCCCTCTAACGTCAACCTTGAAGGGTTTCAACTACTTTAAGATCAAGTCCCCCGCTTTCAAGGGCTGGTTCTAGTGTATAACCTTGACATTGTAAGCTCTCGCCATGAATTGATGATATATATGAAGATTATCAAGGGACTTCAAACGATTCTCATCAATCATATTCAATTCTTAAAATCTGGCTTTTGCCCAATCCAACTCTTTTAGCTTGGCTTCCATGGCTACCCTAAGAAATCTAACTTTGATTTCCGCTAGGAGAACTACTTTCATCCCATAGACTAATGAGAAAGGAGTTTGATCTATTGGTGTGCGCACACTAATTCTATATTCCCAAAGCACAAACATAAGCTTATTTGCCTAATCACGATAATTAGTCACCATCTTAGACAAAATTTTCTTTATTGATTTGTTTGCTTCTTCCATTGCCCCATTGGCATGAGTTCTATAGGGAGATGAGCGATGATGTTCAATGCCATATTTCTCAACCAAATAGGCCATTGCCCCATGAAACAAAACACCACTATACAGATACAATGTGGTTAGGCATCCCATAATGTGCAAAGATGTGCTTTTCAATGAACTTGGCCATCTTCTTGGCGATTATATTTGTGAAGGATTTGGCCTCTACCCACATGGAAAAGTAGTCAACCACCACTACGATGTACTGATACCCGTTAGTTGAAGAGGTGGCTTAAATCTCACCCATAGTATCAATCTTTCACACCGAGAATGTCCAAGGAGTTGAAAGATTATGGAGATCTAACGAAGGTAAGTTACTAATATCTCCACATATATGGCATTCATGATGTTTCTTTGTTTCTGAGATGCAATCGGCTATCATTGTAGTCTAAAAATAACCTTGATGTTGAATCTTCTTCGCTAAGACCAAACTATTAATGTGAGGGCCATGATCTTCCGTATATATACAATTCATGACTAGAGAAGCTTCTTTCAAAAAGACAATACAGAAGCAAGCCATCGCTAGTCACTTGAATAGGTCATCATTGATAATTTTGAATTGAGCTACCAACTAACGAAGAGATAATCGATCTGAGTCTGTTGCCCTTAGTGGGAATTCCCCATCTAGGATCAATTGAACTATGTCCCTATACCAACAATTCTCATTCGTGCTGATAGCTGTCGAGATGGGACTACAATAAAATGGCTACTTGGATTATTGAAGGACCACAAGCCTGATGAGTTGGGATTGAGGACCTTCCTACATAGAGGCTAGATTAACCAAGGAATCCATCATTTGATTCTCATCCTGGGGGACATGCCGAAAAAAACAATTCTAAAATTTTGAGACCAACTCCGATATGACATCAAGATAGGGCTGAAGCGACCCTTCCTCGATTTCTTCATCATTGACAACTTGCCGAATGACGAGGGTAGAATCACTACTGATAGTGTCTTCTGATGCCTTGGCATTTCTCAATGCTTGCATACCCAAGAGGCATGACTCATATTCTGCCTCATTATTGGTGATGAGAAATTTAAGACACTTAGAGAACGGGATGATTTCATTATGCGGCATCACTAGTGTGAGCATATTATTTTGTACCAACTCGCACGTTCGATGATGACGGTTTTTCAGGATTTATTCTTTGAATCACACAATTTTCAATTATCTGATGATCTTCAAGTGGGAGCTCTCCTCGTATAAACAAATATTTCGGATCGTAAATAAACATTTAGTACTGTAAAAAAATATTTGAAATCCTTAAGAGAAAATTTAAAAGCTTAAATAATTTTCAAGGACCTAAATTAATGTTTAAGAGTTCAGAATAATAGTGTTTTTAATAATAGAATATATAT
>CATIWQ010145442.1:0-51801 GCA_949673415.1 Euphorbia schlechtendalii | reverse complement strand
GTGTTAAGTCTTTTATATTAACCAAGTTATATGCGTTGGAGTTAATTTTAAGAGTAATTTCATGGTTAACAATATTATGTATAATCATTGGATCTGTGATATAACGCTGTTTAGTGAGCCAACAATTTTGGAATGGTAACTTGCTAACTATGGCTATGTGAGAGCGACCCGTACTAAGCATAGTATTGACATTGTCCATGTTTATATAATTATCTTAATTCATTTGTGCTAGGTTTAGAAAAGTCATTTCATGTGTTGCTCTGCTGTGAATAATTGAACATCTGGGTATTTAGAACTGAGTCTGTTAGATTAGTTTAGTGAATTGTAACATCTTTCTTGAACTTGCATGCTTTCTCTGCTATCCTTATTTCGTAGGGAAAATCTATATATTCAGGTTCTCTAATCTTTCATACCTATATTTACTCATTTTTCATTCTATTCCTTCTTTTCTAACTTTTACTTTAATATATTTTATTTTCTTTATTTTATATTCCATTTCGATCTTTAGAACTAATCCTTCCCTATGGGATCGATATCTTTTAAAACTACATCGCAACTGTATACTTGCAGTTATCATCATTTTTCTATTTGATAAGAGGTACTAACAACACCTATATTTTTTGTGAAGAAGTTTTTGGCACCATTGATATATAGCCGAATCTTGTGAACAAACTATTAAACTTGTCAGTAGAAAAGTGGTGAACAAGTTTTTGGCATCGTTGCCAGGGATAAGCCTTTCGAACAGGGTGTAGCCAAAAACTCACGATCAAGTTTTTTGCACCGTTGCCGGGGAAGGCAAGTGCATTCTAGAAATCGAATTGTCGGGGAAGGTAAGTACTTTTTAAAAATCAATTACATTTATTTATTTTATTTTCTTTTACCATAAAATTTTCTAAATTTCATTCTAGATTTGAAAAGATTATGATATAATCTTCTTGGAGGTGATACGTCATAATATTTCATCTTAATTCTTGATAAATAGACGATTTTCTTCTATTTTCCATTTCACGTTCGTGACTGTCAATCACACTCATGAATTTCCCTACAAAACTTTCTGTTTCTCAAAATTCTGTTAGTCACAATCATGACCTATGTGATAACTGCAGTAGTTCGAGCAGTTACAGTTATTCCACTAAACTCTATATATTGATGCACGTTTGTTCATCAATCACCCACTTCTGCAATCTGAGTTCTTCTTTCCAAACCAAAATCTATTCCTAAAACCCAGATCCTTTCATTCCTTATAAATTTTCTTTCTTACAAAATGTTTATCTGATGAGATCCGGTGATTTTCAACCCAAGAATATTAAGGAATGGTACGAAGCGCCATTCCCTATTTATTCAAAGGAAGAAGGAGATCATTATGAAATGATTAGAGTTACTGAATTTAAGAGTTCTTATACGATTCATAGGAATAGTCTTATTCATTTGCGTATATTTGATAGAATTATGTGTTATTTGAGATACTTAATTTTACTATTTACTCCAACTTAACTCTCGGAAACAATGTGAGCAATTGCATGGAAATGCTAGTCATAGTGGTATGGAGAAATGATATACAAAACTGTTTGATCTATCGCCACCAAGGGAAAGAATATAAGCTTACAAGGAAGGCTTTAGAAAAATGTTTGGGATTTCCAAGGGATTGTTACTACAAAATGCTTCCCAGTTGGAATCCTGTACCAACGTGGAATCGCTTAATGGGCCAAACTGATTATGAACAAGAATCTCCATAGAGCTGATGGATTCGTGATCCTTGTTTGTTGGCACTACACTTTTACTTAAATGGAGCACTGTTTGGCAAATCCAACACTGATATTGTCACACCTGAAGAATTGTTGATCTTAGAAGCAATTCTAGAGGGCACACCTGCCTATGTCTCAAGGATTATGATGGAAACACTCATGTCTGCAGTGCAAAATCCCAAAATGATCTAGTATGGGTGCCGGACAATGGCAAATCTATTGGCACAAGTAGGAAGATTACCCTATTTTACGAAAATTTTCACTAGTGAAGACGTAATTCCGGAGTTAACAATGGAAGTCTTCTTTGAGAAAAATTTCTTAATAAGGTGCATTGGAGAAGATAGGATAATTTATAATTGGAGATCTTGGGAAGAAAGGGTGGAAGCAGATTGAGAAAGAGAAAGGGAAAACGTACGGGAAGAGGAAAATAGAAATTCCAACCTCGACAAAAGGTTAAATGACCTTATGGAAGGGTAGATTTCAATCCGTAGAAAAATCGAAGACATTCATGTTTTACTGGTTAATGTCGAGCAAGATTTAAGAGAATCTTACTACGAGATTAATCGAATGATAGGATCATTTCCCCCATGAATAACTTTCCTAACTTTTCAATTTAGAAAATTTGTATTGGTAGATTTCAATTTGTTTTGTGTTTGGTATTATTCGTGTTTGTTTGTTTAATTAATTTTTTTTGTTATGTTTGCTTGTAAATATTTGTTATTATAAATGAAAATAAATTTGAACAACAAGACGTTGATGTTCAATTGCTATCATCACCATGATACTCAAGGTATAATAGTAAATATTTATTATTTATATTTAACAAAGTTTGTTTGTGTTTGTGTTTCTAAGTTTTTATAGGTGCAAGTCTAAAAATTAAAGAAATTTGAAGATCAAAGATGATCACAATCGCGACTCAATTCATGCTCATGAACACTGGATATCAAAGCATTTTGTTCTTTCATGAAGAAGTCAAGATCATGACTGGCCTTCACGATTGCGACACAGGCAAAATATAACCATTACAGATCGTGAATTGATAAGCGACAGATGTCCGTAACTGCCATTAGCGGCTAGATTTGAGCCCAAACGGCTATAATCCCATTTATAACCATTTAGAGATCCCTTACAACTCTATAAATAGGTCCAAGTTGAACCCTAGCCACCAAACCTTCTTAAAAGCCTTCAAAATTTCTTATTTTCTCATCTTCTGCATTCAAGCATCTAAACTTTTTCAAACCTTTTACTTCCAACCACGATGACTTGTGTGAAGAGAGTAGCATACAAGAGAGGAGCTCAATCAATTCAAGAAGAATTTGATTATCCTTTCCCATTGAGGACAAGAGAAGAGGGCAAGCAATTTCAAAAGCTAAGCAAATTGGATATCACCGGTATGATATTCCTCTATTTAGTCTACTTGGAAACTCTTAATCTTTGTGAAGAGATGGAAGTCTACCTTTCGGCTCTTGGTCTTACAAAATTTGTGGATTTGCACTTTCCTCAAAATCGAGATTGGATTCTCGAGTGTTTGGTAACGTTTTATTTTGAAGATTCAAGGAAGAGAGCAATATAATTTCAGAATCAAGGATAACAATACACCGTCACGAGAGAGATGATGTGTTATTGGTTCAGTTTCGAGATTACTACTTCATCAAGCATGACAGATTCGTTTCAACCTAATCATATTTGGGTAAATTTATCAGGTAAGAGAGTCTTCGATCCCAAAAATTCTCCTAACAAACTCATTAAGGATGAATGCATTCTTATTCTCCACAAATACATTTCCACTTTGGTATTTTATCATGTAGAGAATACACAAGTCTAAAAGAAAGACTTGTTTGTTCTTTCTTGTGCTATGATGAAACAAAAAGCGGAATTCATGGATATTATATGGGATATGATGAAGAAAAACTCGACGAGCATGAGGAGCAAGATTGGAGCGGCCGAGATTATCACTGCTATAATCTTGGGTGCTAGAGGAGAACTCCCCTATGTTCAACAGTTGGGTGAGTATTTTTGATACATGGACAGGACATATTTGAAGAACATCAGAATACTCCAAGAATACAAAGGTGTTTATTCTATTTATTCCTTCTCTAACCGCACTAAGAAACTCAATTTGACTCAAGAAGATTCTTCAGTCGAACCATCAAATCCATCTGTTAGCCATGCAAAGGAAAAGCCCCAATGACCGAAATAGAAGAAGATGATGAAGAAGATGAAGAAGCTCCGGAAGATTAAAAGGCGAGCATGCAACTTAAATTGGATAATTGCCAAGTAGAACTTGGAGTTATGAAGAAAGACATGAAGATTCTAAAGAAAAGTAATAAATCGATGCTTCGAAAATTACTTTCATTCTTTAGGAAATAAAACTGTCAATTCACTCCTAGTCCACAGGATTCTCCTTCACAATAGACTGGGTTTATTCTTTACTTTATCTTTTTCAATTCTATTTTTAGAATAGAATAGTTTTTTATTTTTATAATGTCTCACAATGAGGACATTGTGTTCTTTAGTGTGGGTGGTATTTGTAAAAATCCTGTAAAATCCAAAAAAATTGAATAAAAATGAAAAATCGAAGAATTTGAAAATTTTTTGTTGATTTTCGTGACATTTATACATTATCTATTCTTATACTTTACTAACATTTGTCTAAGGTTTTTATGAATGTTAGGTATTTACATGTTTGATGTTAGTGCAAAATTTGAGCGCGTGTTAAATTTGAGCGTTATTAGCACAACATTTATCAATTTGGCAAGGATGAGTGGTGAGTAACATTCAAGAGCAACATTCGAAGTAAGTTTCGATTTATATTTCGATGCAACATGAATTAGTATAAGTTATATAGTTTTAGTTTAATGCTTCCGATAAGTTCAAGTGGAGTAATATCTAATGGTATTTTTACTATGAGTTTTATATGCAAATCTCGAATAAGTCCTATAAGTATTAAGTGTGTTTAAAGTGTTAGGAAACTATAGCCATAATACTATGAAATTGATCAATAAAGGATGAGGGTATTAAGAAAGAAAAAATCAAAAGAAAGAGAGGATAAGCAATGAGTTATGCAAAAGGTGAGGAATGGTACGGAACAGAAACTACAACCATTCATTGAGTGAAAAAAAGAAAGTAAAGCATAGCACGAAAAATGTGTACAAAGTATAAAGTACTTCAAAAACATATGCTTAAAAGAAAAAAATGAGAGAGTGGTATGGAGTATAAAATGCAACCACTGAAAAAAGGGAAGAGTGGTAAGGAGCATAAAATGCAACAACAGAGAGTGTTTTAGCATCCTAGGTTACCTAAAAATGCCTTGAGAGAAATTAATCAAAGTGTGCTTTCTATTTCTTTTATAGTTTATACTATGCTTAAGAGAAGGTAATATTCGAGTATGCATATAATGCTTATATGAAGATGCGATTCGGTTGACTCTCCATTAAGAACAAAGGTATGCAACTAAGCTATATAAATTGAACATTACTAATTTGTGCGAAATTTCGAACTTCTACTTGAAATCTTTTGCAACGTGGAATGCGGTACTCACTGCAATAGTCTTTCACCAAATGAGGTACGAACTTGTTTACTAATTTATACACTTATGTTGAATTTACCTTGAGGATAAGGCAAAAGTTAAGTGTGGGGATATGATAAGTGTATAATTACACTTATTATCATTATAATTTTACACACTAAAGACTATATTTTAAGTCATTTTTATACTTCATATAAAAGATTTCATGTGGTATGTAGTTGTTTTTTATGTAAATGCATATACTAGGTAAATCTTGAGAGTAAAATGATCTGAAGTGGAATTCTATAAAAAAAAGAGTGAAAAAGGTGCAAAAAGATGTGTGGAACTCAAAGATTTGGCTTAGGATCAAAGCTGTGAAAGATCGGTGAAGTTACAAGGAGATTTTTGAAGAAAAACTCAATTCACGGTCGCGATAATCATTCACGGTCGTGACTTGTATACTTCAGAAATAGAAGTATGCCAATCAAAGATTCACGGTCGTGACTTACATATCACGGTCACGAATTGGACAGTTTTCTGGATTTATCTTCTTAACTACCAACCGCCAGATAAGCATGTTCAACCGCCATCAACTACCAACGAAAAGACACTCATCAGAAGTCAACCAATGATGAAAAGGTGCCTATCCATTATGGATTAAATCAAAACTTCTCAACCAATCACAATGAAGAGATGCAATCTTTCACCAATGGGCACAACTCTTTGTTTGGATAGACGATACCCATCGAACTCTATAAATAGGGATCCAAACGTTACAAATTCCGTGCATCGTAGGAGAGGAGAACATTAGATTGCAATTATAGAGAAATATAGTGTGTGTATAGATAGAGAATTTGCTACGTTCATAAGTGTTAGCGAGAGAATGTTTAAGTGATTCGAATCATTGTTTCGATCACTAGATTTCTCTATATTCTCGAGCGATTGTTGTATAAGTGTACTTGCAAATCACTTATTAATAAAAGTTTTCATTTTTCAATATTCATTTGTTTGATATTCGCAAAGAATAGCATCCTAGCAGAGGTTTTGTATTGGCTGAGACCGAATTCAAAGCAGACGTAGGAATTGAGGGAATTGATAACTCCCATTAAAGAGTGGAGACGGTTTGATCAACTTTAGCTTTCACTTGCATACCTTATAGCTTTGCTTTGCTTTCTACTTATACTTTCTATTTCGAAGTTTATGATATGTCTATGTGTCATAATGCAAATTTTGTGTTAAGTCTTTTATGTTATTCAAGTTATATGCGTTTGAGTTATTTTAAGAGTAGTTTCGGGGTTAACAATATCATGTATAATCACTAGATATGTGATAAAACACTGTTTAGCGAGACAACATTTTTGGAATGGTAACTTGCTAGACATTGCTATGTGAGAGCGACCCTTACTAAGCATAGTATTGACATTGTCCAGGTTTATATAATTGTCTTAATTCATTTGCGCTAGGTTTAAAAAAATTCATTTCATGTGTTGCTCTATGGTGAATAATTGAACATCTGGGTATTTAGAACCGAACCTGTTAGATTAGTTTAGTGAATCGTAACATCTTAGTTGAACTTGCATGATTTCTCTATTATCCTTATTTCGTAGGGAAAATCTATATATTTAGTTTCTCTAATCTTTCATATCTATATTTACTCATTTTTCATTCTAGTCCTTCTTTTCTAACCTTTACTTTCCTAACCTTTACTTTAATATATTTTATTTTCTTTATTTTATCTTCCTTTTCGATCTTTAGAACTAGTCCTTCCCTGTGAGATCGATATCTTTTAAAATTACATCGTAACTGTATACTTGTAGTTATCATCATTTTTCTATTTGATAAGAGGTACTGACAACGCCTATATTTTTCGCGAACAAGTTTTTGGCACCATTGATATATAGCTGAATCTTGTGAACAAACTATTAAACTTATCAGTAGAAAAGTGGTGAACACTCCTCCAGGAAGCCCACTTCATTTCTTTCTTCTTGTAAGGTAGTGAATCGGCATAAGGAAAACCAAGATGCGAGACAGTGAATGTATATGGACTCTTATGTATCTAAAGATTATATAAAAGGTTTCTCCACTAAGTTTTATTAAGTTAATTTTACCAAAGATGACATTAAGTAGCATGAACTAAAGATATTTTTTTTCTTTAACTTTTCTATTTTCAGTGAGTCTAAACCTCAAGATCCCCCTTTTGTCTGAATATGAGTCCCCTTATGTAGGAGATCTCTCTTCAATCCAAATTCCTAAAAATCCTCTTTTTTACCCACATCTTCACTTTCCACCTCCCCAATCTAAGGGGAATTACCCTTTCCCGCTACTCTACAATGTGCAGCACGCTGGAGAAGGTACAAGGGCCCTAGAAGACTTTCTCCCCCATTATTCCTGAAATTCTACAATTCTGCCTTTGCTGACTCAACGACATCGGTATCGATGTCACTACATCGGTATCAACATTATCAACAACGATGTCGATAGTGCCTTTTCCTGGCAGATTTTGGGCTAGAATTGAAATTATCTTTAACTAAGAATATCGGTGTCACTGTTGTAAAGTGGACACCAATGTTACCAATGCCAATACTGATGTTGTCACTTCGGTATGGGCATGAGGCTTTATGTTATCCTAATTTTAACTAGTCTGTGTAAGAAAAACTACCTAAGGTTTGAAAGAAATGAGGAATGCTTCTCCCGAGGACCTCCGAGACCTTGTCAAAGTGAAAGACTAGCAAAGGAAAATAAATTGCAGCTTCACCATCGAACTCGTGAGTGGTGATCAAAATCTCATGCTCACAACTATGAATTGGATGTCACACTCGTAATTTGTGGGATATGTTACTGCCCCTTGTGGGTTCTCATAGGTAATGTGTTGAATGTATTATTGCCCCTTGTGGGCTAAGTATCGGATGTCAAGTAGACATCATGCAGTAAAAGATAGGTATGTTTGCCTTGTATAGGCTAATAGTCGGATGTCAAGTGGACATCTCGTTAAAAAGGGGTAAATGATGTTTTATGACTCTAATTGGTTCATGTTATCCTAGGGTAACACCATCTCAAGTGTTATCTAATGGTAAGTGTATGCGACACCGATTTGACATCATGATGATGAAAATTATTTTAACATTATGAGTGTGTGCTTTCATGTATCTACACTAAGATTTGTGGCTAGCATGTCACATTTGTACAATAATAAATTAAAAGTAGTAAATATGTAGCACATAGCATGCAACTTCCAAACTTCCAACCATATAACTCCTGCGCATAGGGTTTTCAGCTACTCTCTATCATAAGTTTGGTTCATCTTACTAAGGAGCGTACCTACAAGAAAAATATAATGCATGGTTGTTTGTTTTGGTAGTACCCTAGGGAAAATTCCTATGACTTATTTACATGAGTTTTGTTTTTGGGTTACTGATGTAGAAGGTTCTTGTTGCACTAAAATACACTCTAAGCCTCTCCCCAAATGGGTTCAAGGGAGGTACATCCGATATGGCAACAAGTTCTCCCACCTGCTCAAGTACTATCTTTTCTCAAGGAGGGAGATTTGTACAAGAGAAAGCTTTGCAGTAATAGGGTACCTTAGACTTACGAGCTAATCCCCTCTATTACAATGTGAAATTATGAACATGTCATAATTAAGAGAATATAGAATAATGTGATCAATATTTTCGACACTTATCCAAAAATCAAAAACCTTTTAGAAAAAGAGTTTAAGAAAAATCCCCAGCAAAGTCCCCACTGTGAGCGGACGATAGGGAGCAATCAGCCGAGAGCGTGTAAAATGAGAAGTGCGGCCCACCGGGTGTTCAAGTGAAAATAAAAAAAGTTCTGGGTCGGGGACCTGGAAGGTTTGGAAGAGAAAGTGAAAACATTTTTATATTGGTCAAACTCTACTTCTCTTAGTGTAGAGTCGCCACCTGAATTAGCCCTTTCTAGGAATTAGAGTCTTGTGAGGCTTAACATTCGAGGGACGGCCCACTAAGACATAGAGATTCAAGTTCGGGATAAGTTGTTTATTCCTCATTGGATCACATTATATTACATCTATAAAAAACCGTATTTCTTAATTTTGCATATTACAACTTATATCATTTTTAGGTTTGTAATGTATGATTTAACCCGCATGCGGAAAGCAATAAATCCATACATAAAGCATGAAATAAATGCGGAAAGTTAAATATTAAAAATTACATAACCTTTAGGGATGCAACCGCCCGCCTAATCTATTAATTACATTTCCTTAAAAATAATTGCAATACCCGAAGGAAAATAAAACCTAGGAATACATCTAACCTGCATCCACAAAGGTTAGCATAAGGTTAATAACACAACATGAATATATAAACGTATGCTCGATTTGATTTAGGGGAGGCCCTTGTGGCCTAATTAAAACATCGATGATTAAAAATTCTTGTTTAGAAATAGAATGATTCATTTTATTTACAAATATGTTGATCGTTTTTATTAGTGAAAATGATCGCATGGAAAAACATGAGATATGTTATCCAGGAATAAGTTTAATTCCCTTCGTTGGGATTATCTAACATGAATCTTCATAAATTAAAAGAAATAGATAATAAGAATAAGAAATATTACATTGATCTTTACATAATTAACGAAAGAAAAAATATTCCTGGGTTGCATGTAAAATAACATAGCAAGCATGACATGGAGCAACTCTAGGAACTCAAAGGCTTACTCTTTTGGTGTGAATCCACTTCGGCATATCCATTTGATCCCCGGGAGTGTTCATCGTTTGTTTTTTGTGTTGTGGTTTGGTGTGGAAAATAAATGTTTATTTATCCTAAAAATAATAAGACTCGAACTCTAAATTTGTTTTAGGTCCGAAAATATTTGAGGATTTTTGTGGCAAAATAGATAGAAGAAAAATGATTTAAAAATAATTAAGGTTCGAAATCCAAATGTGTTTTGAATTCAAATGTATTCAAATGATTTTGAAAAAAAATATTTTCGTAATTTTTCATGTTGTTCTTCTTGAGAAAATCAAACTTTATTCTGAAATTTTCTAGGCCCCCTTCAATCCAAAAAGGACCATGTATTTATAGGGGAAAGCCGGTTCGCTGAATGTTTCCGACGAGGCTCGATGGAAATTCCAATGAGCCGGCTTGGCTCATGGAAATTCTAGCAAGTCTCGCTGAAAATTCTAGCGTGCCTCATAGGAATTCTAGCGAAGGGCTCGCCCGTCCGGAGAGCCCATTCTCGTTGGGCTTCCCCCGATATATTTTTTTATTTGTAATTTTTAAAATATTTTACTGATTTAATTTTAAAAATTTAAGTCCTTAACATAAGTTGGCGACGAGGAACATTCCCATTCGGAGATCTTCAAATAATTGAAAATTGTATGATTCAAGGATAAGAATCCCGAAAAGTCGTCATCATTGAACGAGCGAGCTGGTATAAAATCACTTGCTCACATGTATGATTCTATTGTGTGTTGAATATCTGATGCAGGAAATCATACAAGAGACCAGCTTCAAAAAAAAGCTGAAGTATGACATTGTCCCAAAATGAAGAAAATTCCTCTAAGTATGGAGGATCTGAGCTGCTTGAAGAAGACTCACTCATTATGGGGGAGTTCAAGCTAACTAAGAGAAGTCACTCAGCATAAGGGAGTCGTACATCACTTTCCAAGTATTTTTGAAATCTCTAAACTATCTTATTCAATTAATTTCTTGTACTACCTAGTTTGCTATTAGTCCAAAATGGGGGAGATTGTAGAACCCAAGTTAATAGTACTTTACAGTACTTAAACATTTTGGAAATATGTTCGCCACTTTTATACTAATAAGTTTGATAGTTTGTTCACAAGATTCAGCTATATATCAATGGTGCCAAAAACTTGTTCACCAAAAATAAAGGTGTTGTTAGTACCTCTTATCAAATAGAAAAATGATGATAACTGCAAGTATACAGTAGTGATGTAGTTTTAAAAGATATCGATCCCACAGAGAAGGACTAGTTCTAAAGATCAGCAAGGAAGATAAAATAAGGAAAATAAAATATAATAAGGTAAAGTTTTACGAAAGAAGGGTTAGAATGAAAAATGAGTAAATATAGGTATGAAAGATAAGAGAACTTAAATATATAGATTTTTCCCTATGAAATAAGGATAGCAGAGAAAGAATGCAAGTTCAACAAAGTTATTACGATTCACTAAACTAATATAACAGTCTAGGTTCTAAATACTCAGATGTTCAATTATTCGCCACAAAGTAACACATGAAATGACTTTTCTAGATCTAGCGTAAATGAATTAAGACTATCATATAAACTTGGACAACTTCAATACTATGCTTAGTACGGGTCGCTCTCACATAGCCACATTTAGCAAGTTAACATTCCAAAAATGTTAGCTCACTAAACAGCGTTATATCACAGATCTAGTGATTATACACGATATTGTTAACCTCGAAATTACCCTTAAATTAACTCTAACGCATATAACTTGATTAGCATAAAAGAATTAACATGAAATACGCATTATGACAAATAGACATATCATAAACTTCAAAATAGAAAGTATAAGTAGAAAGCAAATCAAAGTTGTAAGGTATGCAAGTGAAAGCTAAAGTTGATCAAACCGTATCGACTCTTTTATGGGAGTCGTCAATTCCCGTATTTCCTGCTTTTGCTTTGAATTTGGTTTCGGCCCCTTCGAACAAATGATTATTGAAGAACGAAAAATTTTATTGATAAGTGATTTGCAAGTACACTTATACAACAATTGCTCAAGAATATAGAGAATCTAGTGATCGAAACAAGGATTCGAATCACTTAAACATTTTCTCGCTAACACTTATGAATGTAGCGAACTCTCTATCTACACACACTATATGTAACCCTATAATTGCACTCTAATTCTCTCCTCTCTGGTGGTGCACTATAACCCATGAAATTGTAAGGTTTGGAGTACTATTTATAGAGTTCGAAGGGTTGCGTCTATCAAAATGAAGGGTTGTGTCCATTAGTGAATGATTGCATCTCTTCATTATGAATGGTTGAGAAGCTTTGATTTAATCCACAATGGATAGGCACCTTTTCATAATTGGTTAACTTATGATAAGTGTCTTTTCGTTGGTAGTTGATGGTGATTGATCATGCTTATCTCGCAGTTGGTAGTTAAGAAGATAATACCAGAAAACCGTCCAAGTCGCGACCGCGATATACATGTCGTGATTGTGAATCTTTGATTGGCAGACTTCTTATCTAAAGAAGAACTAGTTGCGACTACGAACGATTGTCGCGATCGTGAGTTGAGTCTTTCTTCAGAATTCTCCTTGTAATGTCACCGATCTTTGACAGCTTCAATTCTAAGCCAAATCTTTAAGTTCAACGCATCTTTTTGCACCTTTTTCACTTTTTTTTCATAAAATTCCACTTTAGATCATTTTACTCCCAAGATTTACCTAGTATCTGCATTTGCATAAAAACAACTACATACCACGTGAAATATTTTATATGAAGTATAAAAATGACTTAAACTATAGTGTTTAGTGTATAAAATTAATATGATATTAAGTGTAATTAAACACTTATCATACCCCCACACTTAACTTTTACCTTGTCCTCAAGGTAAATTCAACAGAAGTGTATAAATTGGTAAAAAAGTTCGTTCCTCATTTGGCGAAAGACTATTGCAGTGAGTAACACATTCCACATTGTAAAAGATTTCAAGTAGAAGTTTGAAATTTCCCACAAATTAGTAATGTGCAATTTATATAGCTTAGTTGCATACCTTTGTTCTTAATGAAGAGTCAACCAAATCACAACTTCATACAAGCGTTATATGCATACTCGAATATTACCTTCTCTTAAGCATAGTAAAAAGTATAAAGGATATTGAAAGCACACTTTGATTAATTTCTCTCAAGGAAGTAACCTAGGATGCTCAAAACACTCTCAGTGGTTGCATTTTATGCTCCATACCACTCTCCCCTTTTTTCAGTGGTTGCATTTTATGCTCCATATCACTCTCATTTTTTTTCTTTTAAGCATATGTTTTTGAAGTACTTTGTACTTTACACCCATTTTTCATGCTATGCTTTCTTTTCTTTTTTTTCGCTCAATGATTTTTTTCTTTTAAGCATATGTTTTTGAAATAATTTGTACTTTGCACCCATTTTTCATGCTATGCTTTCTTTTCCTTTTTTTTCACTCGATGAATGGTTGCAGTTTCTGCTCTGTACCATTCCTCACATTTTGCATAACTCATTGGTTATCCTCTCTTTCTTTTGATTTTTCCTTAATACTCTCATCCTTTATTGATCAATTTCAAAGTATTATGGTAATAGTTTCCTAATACTTTAAACACACTTAATACTTATAGAACTTATTCGAGATTTGCATATAAAACTCATAGTAAGAATACCATTAGATATTACTCCATTTAAAATTATCGGAATCATTAAACTAAAACTATATAACTTATACTAATTCATGTTGCATTGAAATATAAATCGAAACTTACTTGGAATGTTTCTCTTTAATGTTACTTGCCACTCATCCTTGCCAAATTGATAAATGTTGTGCTAATAGCGCTCAAATTCAACACGCGCTCAAGTTTTGCACTAACATCAAACTTGTAAATACCTAACACTCACAATAACCTTGGACAAATGTTAGTAAAGTATAAGAATAGATAATGTATAATTGTCATGAAAATCAACAAAAAATTTTCAAATTCTTCTATTTTTCATTTTATTCAATTTTTTTGGATTTTACAGGATTTTTACAAATGAACCCCACACTAAAAAAACATGATGTCCTCATTGTGAGAGAATTTATTAAAAATGAAAAACTAAACAAACAACTAACTAATCTAAAAATTTGACAAAGAAAAGTAAGAAAAGAATAAACCCATTTGTTATGAAGGAGAATCTTGGGCCCATGTTGCGATCGTGAAAGCTTGTCGCGATAGTGATTTCCTTCAAAACAGGAACAGATTGTTTTGTTGTATAACTTCACGAGTGTGATCTATAGTCACAGTCGCGATCTTCTTCAATTCTTCAAATTCTTCAAATTTTAGACATTGTACCTAGAAAAACTTAGAAAACAAATGTATTAAATATAATTGCCTTCCCTGGACAATTTGATCTATAGAATGAACTTTCCTTCCCCAGCAATGGTGCCAAAAACTTGTTTGCCACTTTTCTACTGATAAGTTTAATAGTTTGTTCACAAGATTCGGCTATATATCAATGGTGCCAAAAACTTGTTCATTAAAAATATAGGTGTTGTCAGTACCTCTTATGAAATAGAAAAATGATGATAACTACAAGTATACAGTTGCGATGTAGTTTTAAAAGATATCGATCCCACAGGGAAGGGCTAGTTCTAAAGATCAGCAAGGAAGATAAAATAAGGAAAATAACATAGAATAAGGTAAAGTTTTAGGAAAGAAGGGTTAGAATGAAAAATGAGTAAATATAGGTATGAAAGATTAGAGAACTTAATATATACATTTTTACCTAGGAAATAAGGATAGCAGAGAAAGAATGCAAGTTCAACAAAGTTTTTACGATTCACTAAACTAATCTAACAGACTCAGTTCTAAATACTCAGATGTTTAATTATTCACCCAGTGCAACACATGAAATGACTTTTCTAGATATAGCGCGAATGAATTAAGACTATCATATAAACCTGGATAACATCAATACTTTGCTTAGTACGGATCGCTCTCACATAGCCACATTTAGCAAGTTACCATTCCAAAAATGTTGGCTCACTAAATAGCGTTATATCCCAGATCCAGTGATTATACATGATATTTTTAACCCCTAAATTACTCTTGAAATTAACTCTAACGCATATAACTTGATTAACATAAAGGACTTAACACGAAATAGGCATTATGACACATAGACATATAATAAACTTCGAAATAGAAAGTATACGTAGAAAGCAAAACAAAGTTGTAAGGTATGCAAGTGAAAGCTAAAGTTGATCAAACCATATCCACTCTTTAATGGGAGTCGTCAATTCCCACAATTCCTGCATTTGCTTTGAATTCGGTCTCGGCCCGTACAAAACCTCTGCTAGGATGCTATTCTTTGCAAATATCAAACAAACAAATATTGAAGAACAAAAATTTTTATTGATAAGTTATTTGCAAGTACACTTATACAATAATCGCTCGAGAATATAGAGAATCTAGTGATAAAAACAAGGATTCGAATCACTTAAACATTTTCTCGTTAACACTTATGAACGTAGCGAATTCTCTATCTACACATACTATATGTAACCCTATAATTGCACTCTAATGCTCTCCTCTTTGGTGGTGCACTACAACCCACGAAATTTTAAGGTTTAGAGCCCTATTTATAGAGTTCGAAGGGTTGCGTCTATCCAAATGAAGGGTTGTGTCCATTGGTGAATGATTGCATCTCTTCATTATGATTGGTTGAGAATTTTTGATTTAATCCATAATGGATAGGCCCCTTTTCATGATTGGTTGACTTATGATAAGCGTCTTTTTATTGGTAGTTAATGGCGGTTGATCATGTTTATCTGGCGATTGGTAGTTAAGAAGATAATACCAAAAAACTGTCTAAGTCGTGACCGCGATATACATTTCACGATCGTGAATCTTTGATTGGCAGACTTCTGAGCTGAAGAAGAACTAGTCGCAACCGCGAACGATTGTCGGAACCGTGAGTTGAGTCTTTTTTCAGAATTCTCCTTATAACTTCACCGATCTTTGACAGCTTCGATCCTAAGCTAAATCTTTAAGTTCGATGCATCTTTATGCACCTTTTTCACTCTTTTTTCATAGAATTCCACTTTAGATCATTTTACTCCCAAGATTTACCTAGTATCTGCATTTGCATAAAAAACAACTACATATATATCACATGAAATCTTTTATATGAAGTATAAAAATGACATAAACTATAGCGTTCAGTGTATAAAATTAATATGATATTAAGTGTAATTATACACTTATCAAAATATCAAACTATCTAGAATAGTAAAATTAATTGAGTACTATGTATAATCCTAATTAGTGATGCTGGCTTCAGTGTGTTTAAGGAAAAAGAACTTAGTTTGCTGAGTCATTAATTAAGTTAGGCCTATAGTAGGAAACGCTGAGTCTCTGCTGAGTACTACATAGTTTAGAAGAATATCAACTCAGCTATTCTAAGTTAGATTTTATTAATTAAAAGTTGAATTACTTGACACTTAGAGAATTAAATGACACTTGTGCTATTAACATGTTATGTGAGAAATATAATATTCTTTGCATCAGAAAATTAAGGAAAAAGAACTCAGTTTGCTGAGTAATTGATTAAGTTAGGGCTTAGAGTAGGAAAAGCCGAGTCTCTGCTGAGTACTACATAGTTTAGGAGAATATCAACTTAGCTGTGCTGAGTTAAATTTTATTGATTAAAAATGAGTTACTTGACACTTAGAGAATTAAATGACACTTGTGCTACTAACATGTTATGTGAGAAATAGAATATTCTTTAGATGCTTTTCAGGTTAAAAAGTGCTGAAATTAAAGATTTCTAATAGTCTTTAAAATTCAAAAAGGTG
This sequence comes from Euphorbia schlechtendalii, assembly GCA_949673415.1. Classification (NCBI taxonomy): domain Eukaryota; kingdom Viridiplantae; phylum Streptophyta; class Magnoliopsida; order Malpighiales; family Euphorbiaceae; genus Euphorbia; species Euphorbia schlechtendalii. The sequence goes on along the minus strand of CATIWQ010145442.1, from coordinate 34,989 downwards.
TCAATACAGAATGTTGGAGATTTCTCACTAAAGTCCAAGACAAAAAGAATTCTCTAACATGCACCGTTTCTCAGTGTCTATGTGCGTCTCTGCAAGCATAAACAATGACAACCAATCACAAGATTCCACATTGCATTTTGCTTACCTCTCGCTCAGACCAATTTTCTTGAAGACGAATGAGATTTTTTCAACAGAATTTTATCACACCTCAACGTTTAAATTTCTATATTTAAACATCTTGGAATCTGTCTTCAACTAGAAGATTCAAAAGATATGAAGTGAAGAGAAATTAAAGAACCATAAGGATGAAAAGTTTACAATGGCTACTTCTCAAATCATCAAGTATAAAGATAAATTATGCTATACTCATTCATCATTCTTTCTATCGTTAAGTGTTTTGCTTGAAAAACTAATCCAAACTAAGTAGTGTACTTAGCAGGAGATTGAAGATAAACTGTACCAGTGAAGCTGATCAGTTTATAAGTTTTTAGATCAACTTAGCACGCATCTAAAAACTTAACATGGTTAAATATTTTTTATAAATCTAAAAAGTAACCAAGAATCACATTCACCTCCCCTCTCTGCGGTTCTGCATTAGCTGTCTAAGGACAAACACAAGGAAAGAGAAGACAAAGCCATTATCCTAAAAGCAGATTCATCTTATGAGTCCACCAGTTGCAACTTTGATGAGCAAATGGCCTTTTGATTACCAGGCATTTCAAATGCTTTATGAAGAAGGACGGGAAGTTCAACAAGAAGAAGTTTCTCGCTAAAATCAAGTCAACTCAGCACCGATGCGAAGCCAAGGAAGGACCCAAGAAGGAGCACAGCAAAGACATCAAATGCTTTGGGTGTGGAGAAAAAGGCTATATTCAATCAAGCTGGCCAAAGGCGAAGAAGGACAGATTCAAGAAGAGGTTCAACAAGAAGAATGAGGCACTTGCTACCACCTTAAGTGATTCAGAAGAATCCTCATCATCTGATGAGGAAGCAACTGATTCCACCAACCTCTATCTTATAGCCTTAAAAAATCAAAGAGATGAAGGCTCAGCATCTACCGCAGGTAGAGATAAAACTGCTTTTGACTTTGAAGCTGAGGGTAACAAAGGAAAGGCTCCTCAAGTTGAGGTACATCTTGAAGTTCCTTTGTATATTGAAGAATTTACCCAGGCTCTCTTTAATGTTATTAAATTGACTAACAAGTTGATGAAAATCATCAAGGAGCTAGTATGAAGAGGTGAAGATCAGGACTACACTGTTGCTTCCTTATCACTTGATATCCGCTTTCTTCAAGATAAAGCTGAGTATTAGGATAGCTATATACGCAAGCTCACTATGCAATTAGATGAGTTAAATACTAAAATCACAACTTTAAAGAAGGAATAGGTTTCTCCTCCACCCAACAATCAAACTCTGAATAACAAAACTCGCAATTCTAAGAGGAAGAATTCCTCTAAAAAGAAGAAAACGAGCGAGCCTAAGATAAAAATGGTGTGTGGTTTTTGTGGGAAAGCTGGACATGCTACAATTCTCTGTAGGCATAAAAATGGTTATTACAACAAGTATGATTAGAATAACCAAAGCACTAGTAACAAGGGAGGACACCCAACTCGAAAGCATGGGTACCTAAGAAAACGTAACTATTTTCCATGTGACCCTTAGATCCGCTAATTACTCTAGAATGTGGTATGTGGATATTAGATGCTTTAGGCATATGATGGGAGATGAAAGCTAGTTCATCTCATTAGAACACAAAAGAAATGGAAATGTCAGTTTTGGAGACAACCAAAAAGGCAAGATTGCAGGTTGTTGTATTGTTGGTGTCTCTCCTTGAAGAGCTGTATCTTGTCAAAGGGCTCAAGTTCAACTTCCTTAGTGTAGCCCAGCTTTGTGACAAAGGCAGGAAGGTTAGATTCAACTTAATAGGTTCCTTAGTTATTAACAGTAAGACCTATTCTACTATACTCTTTACTCCTAAAATCAATAATTTATATATGATTAATTTATCCCCTGGCTCCACTAATGTGTGTCTTGTTTCTAAAGAGCATAATTCATGGCTTTGGCACAAAAGGTTATGTCATATAAATATGAACATTCTATCCAAACTGGCCAAAAAACAATTAGTTGTGGGTTTACCCAACATCAGCTTTGAAAATGATAAACTATGCTCAGCATGCCAACTAGGTAAGTAAGTTAAGAAATCATTTTTAAGTCAATTAATCACGTAGTAACTATGTGACCGTTGGAGCTCCTCCACCTAGATCTTTCAGGCTCAATTCAGCTTATGAGCATGGGTGGTAATAGATTTTTCATTGGTGGTTGTGGATGACTTCACGAGATTCTCTTGGGTAGTTTTGCTAAGTAGCAAAGATGAGACATGAATCTTTTATCAAGCTCAGTAATTAGATAATGAACGAAATAGGAATAAAAATCAGTAGAATCCGAAGTGATCATGGATGTGAATTCGAGAATTTCTTCAAAGAATTCTGTTCAGTGCATACCATTGACCACGACTTCTCTTTTCCATATACGCCTCAACAAAATGGGGTTTTTGAAAAGAAGAATGGAATAATAGTTGAAATGGCTCGATCTATACTGAGTGATAACAATCTAACAAAGTACTTTTGTGGAGAAGTTGTTAACACAACTTGTTATATCTTAAATTGGGTTTTAATTGGCCCAATTCTAGAGAAAACACCCTATGAACTTTGGCGAGGGAGAAAGCCTAAGATTGGTAATCTCAAATCATTTTGATGTAGGTGCTTTATTCTTGACACCAAGAAGCAACTAGGTAAGTTTGATCCTAAGTCTAATGAAATTATATTTCTGGGAAACTCAACAAACAGCAGGGCATATAGAATATATGTCAAAAGAACCGGTCTATTAGAGGAGTCTATGAATGTACATTTCGATGAAACTAACAATGTAGAAAGACATCCATCTTATGAAGATGAAGGAGTTTCCCAGTAAGCAAATCCACTCAGCATGCCACTCTCTATGCTTCCCAACCTAGGATAAGAACCTGAAGCTTAAAGATATGATGATCTTACAATCAACCTTAACAATAGCAAAGATCAACCTCTACCTCAATAACCCATTATCAATCCTCCAGTAGTTTATTTGAGTCTACCAAGGGAGATTAGAGTTCATCACAACCATCCTCTAGAAATCATAATTGATGATGTTCATATTCTTGTGATGGCGTGAGGTCAGCTCAACAGAATGATGAGTCATCCACCCTTCATTTTATTGATAGAAACCAAGAAGTTTGAAGATGTAGAAGGAGATGATTATTGGATGATCGCAATGTAAGAGGAGCTGGATCAGTTTAAGTGCAATGATGTTTGGGATCTAGTCCATAAGCCTAAAGGGAAATCAATTATTGGTACCAAATGGGTTTTCAAGAACAAGCTAGATGAAGATGGCTCAATTATAAGGAACAGAGCTAGGCTTGTTGCGCAAGGCTAAAATCAACAAGAAGGCATTGATTATGATGAGACTTATGCTCTTGTAGCCCAGCTTGAAGCAATTCGAATCTTGTGTGCTTTCGCATCTCATATGAACTTCAAATTGTTTCAAATGGATGTTAAGAGCGCATTCCTGAATGGATTCATTCAAGAAGAAGTGTTTGTATGCCACCCTTCTAACTTTGAAGATTCGAAGAATCCTAAGCATGTCTTCAAATTAAAGAAAGCTCTCTAAGGATTGAAGTAGGCTCCAAGAGCTTGGTGTGAGAGGATAACTAATTTCTTAATTAGAAAAGGCTATGAAAGAGGGAACGTAGATATAACTCTATATATCAGGCGAAGAAAAAAAGATGTGTTGCTGGTCCAAATATACATTGATGGTATTATATTTGGAGCAACCGATGAGAAGCTATGCAAGGAATTCAACAAGTAGATGAAAAGTGAGTTTGAAATGTCTATGATGGGAGAGCTCAATTATTTCTTGGTCTTCAAATTAAGCAGATGAAAGATGGAATTTTCATCATTCAAGAAAAGTATGCTAGAGAAATCCTAAAGAATTTTTACATGGAGCATTCAAAGCCAATGTCTACTGATACTATCTTAAGTAAAGACGAAGCTGGAAAACCTATAGACAGCAAGTTCTATAGAGGAATCATTGGTTATCTTCTTTAGATTACAACTACTAGTCCAGATATACAGTATGTTGCATGCTACTATGCTCGTTATCAAGCTGATCCTAGAGAATCACATTTAGCAAATGTTAAGTGAGTTCTCAGGTACTTGCAAGGCTCGATTGAAGCAGGTTTATGGTATCCCAACAGCTCTGATTTCACTCCAAGGGGATTCACAGATGCTGATTACGGTAGAGACAAGCTTGATAGGAAGAGTACAACAGGAGGATGTCATTTCCTTGGACAATGGCTTGTCTCATGGTACAGCAAGAAGCAAATTTATCCCACTGAGTACAGCTGAAGCTGAGTACATGGCCACAATAAGTTGCATAGCACAATTGCTATGGATTAAGTAGTAATTGGAAGATTATGGTATGAAGTCAAATTGCCTTGAAGTTATGTGTGACAACAAGAGCGTAACTGACCTATCTAAAAATCCAGTTCAACATGGCAGGATGAAGCATGTCAACATCGAACATCACTTAATTAGAGATCATATGCTAAGAGGAGATATCAAGCTGGAGTATGTTCCTTTTGAGGAACAACGCGCTAACATTTTCACCAAACATTGCCAAAAGAGCAATTCAATACTCTTAGGCAGTTAATTTGTATGGTTAATCCACGTTGAAGAAGAAGAAGACTGAAAATTTCATAATTTTGGATAAGTGTTGAAGATCAAGCCTTAATTTGGCTAGGAGACGACACGTGGATAACATCGTCTATATTTTAAAGTAACGGTGTGAGGAATAGTTTCACATTTAAAATCAAATTCTATGTTTTCAAAAAGATGTGCATTTGAAGTGTAACCGTTTTCTTCAAAACCCACCATTTTACTAAGGCGGTTAATCAAATGTTAATATCAATGTTGATTCTCATCTTGAGCTGAGGAAGTTCCACGTACCCCTGAGAGAAGTTACTTGTCTATAAATGCTGAAGAGTTGAAGAGAGAAGTTTACTTACTTTTGCGAATTTGAAACATCTAATAAGAATTCTAACCCTAATTTCCTCTCTCTCTCTCTCAAATTCTCTCAATTTCTCAAATGGTGATCATAAGAACCACCTTCAGGCTCTGTGCTACAACATCAATGAAATTAGTTGTCAATGTTAAATGAAAAATGGAGAAACTCACTCTCGAAGAAGGAACCCTTTTCACAAAGGTGGATTGGGCTGATAATTTAGAGTTTGGACCCATTTATGAGGTTGATTATGAGGGTCTACTAAGAAATAGGACCATGCACAAGGTTATCAAGCAGCAGCACCTCAGCGCCTTTCTACAGATGGAAGGCCCAACCATTATTAGGCTGATTAGGGCTTTCTACTCCAACCTCTATATAATCCAAGGGCTCAATGATATCCTGTTGATGGAGTTTAGGGGAAAATCTACCCTAACTTGCTCAAGGCTGATTACGAGCATCCTGAATATGCCTAACTGAGGTACTCAGCTCAAGAAAACTAGCGATGAAGATGCCATTATCATCCTAATAGATTGGGAGCTCCCCTCCAACTACGTTTCTAGGGAGATAGCAGCAAGCTATATGAGCTAGATCGCTAGGGCGTGCCACAAGCTGGTGGTGAAGATGCTGCTACCAAAGATTAGGTTAGAATGGTGTATGGTCTACCATATGGTAGAGGGTAAGAAGCTTAATCGGCCTGTGGTGATTCTTCACCACTTGACAAAGCTTGCTACCGTCTATCATTATGGTTACCTCATCACTACGTTGATGAGGGCAGTGAAGGTGGATATCTCTCAGTTTTTGGGGGAGTTCAAGGACACTATACTTCCTGTGAGGAAAAAGCTTGAACTCAGCCACTTCACTAGGCTATCCCATGACCAGGTACATACTAAGTATAATAAAGCACATCAAAAGCGAAAGCTTAAGTGCATACCGACAATAGTACCTAAGGACATCCCAAAGGAAGAAGAAGATGGATTCATGGTGGATTTCGAAGATAGTAAAGACTTTGATAAGCTGCCAATCTCTAACATATTGGAGTAAGTCACCACCATCGCTTTTTCTCCTAAATTAAAGGTTGGCTCTTCTAAGGCCCTTAAGAAGAGCCCTGCAAAGCCAAAATCTGATGAAGTCCTTGCTCAGCCCCAACGTTAAAGGAGGCAAATGAAGGCCAAGAGTCTCACTCAGAGAGAGGTTGAGGCAAAACTCAAAGCTAAGCAGCAGGTTGAGGAATAAGAGGATAACATTGAGGCTGAGGAAGCCCTGCGCTAAAGAAAGCGTAAAATGATCTTTTTTGAAGAATCGGAGGAGCATGGTGAGGCTAAGAGGTTTAAGGAAGAGGACACTTTAAGTCTTGGAGATGTCCCTGAAGCCAATGACATATTTACCAAAGCTAAGGGCATTCAGCGAAAGTGATCTACTACCAAGAGGCCCTTGTAGAAGAATGTGCATGTGGTGAGAAGAGAGGATGATATTAGAGATACCCTTACCCTCAATCAGGAAGAGTCTGATCAACCTGATCCCAACATCCCCACAACCATTTTTACTCAATCTAAGGAAACCTCTACTCAGTTTGAGAAACCTCAAGCTGACCCATCCTTGGGTTGATCAGCTAACCAAGAGGTTCCTAAAATTCCTACCCCCATTTCTTCTATAAATCCTCAAACATCTTCCTCTATAAATCCTTCCATTGCCCTGGTTTCTACTCTTATAAATACCAATATACCAACTGTAAATTCTCATCCACCTTCAAATATTATAAATTCCCCTATTAATATACCTTCCCCTCTTGTTAAAAACCCAGATTCTCCTATAAATATTCCTTCTTCTCCTTCCAAAAGCGATGATTCTTTCACTCCTAACTCTTCTCCAGTAAATAATACTCAAACCCCTTCTTCTCCTATACAAACACAAACCCAAACACAAACACTTACCTTTAGAGTTGTCATACCTTCTATTCCACTCAAGAAAACTAAAACCATTCCCCTACGTCTTTAACTATACATTACTCTAAACCTACCCCTTCTTCAAACCCATTCATTACCCCTCTGGTTAGGGAAGTTCCTAATGCTAAGAACTCCACTCAGCAAGGAAATGCAAGTGGTTAGCATATTGAGGCAAATTTTATAGACCATGAAGTACTTGAACCCATTAGAAAGCTAGTCTAAGAGGACTTGACTGGTGCATCTATCTTAGCTCAGATAAGAGAGTTGGCAAGGTAGAAATTCCCAGTACTCAAAATTGATGTTGAGTTAGATGGAGCAGCTAGCAATTTGCTATTAACTTAGGAATTGATGGGCTTGTCATCCAAACCCAAGACCAAATTACTTGATGTCAAAGAGCACACAAGCTTGGCCATTGAATCTATCTACTTCAAGGAGTTTGAAAAGATTCAGGGTAATTTTTTTTATTATTCGAAATCACTTGGTAAAAGAGAGTACTAAGAGTTTGGTTGACGAGATGGTTGTGATCCTAACCGACCTAATAGAGTCGGCAGCCTTGCTTGGGGTAGCCATCTTATCTATCCCCATGTCTACTGCAAAAGCTAACACTGTTAAAAGAAAGATTAAGTGTAGCGTCGATGCTATTGCTGAGCAGCTAAGTTCCTTGAGGTCCAACATGGAAACTTAAGTGGCACAGCTCCATAAGTTAAGTAAGGAGCAAGCTAAAATAAGTAGGAGCACTGACCGAAAGATAGATAATGTGCTCAAAGAAGTCAAAACTACTAAGGACGTAGGTTACAATGTGGCAAAGGTTTTGGAGACCAGGTCCAAGTTCTTAATGAATCACGATAATAAGCAAGATCAAGTGGTGAAATTGTTGATAGACATTTCTTCTAAGGTGGATAAGCAGCCTGTGATAAATCTCAACTCTCTCCATATAAAGATAGACAACATCAGCAAAGAAGTCAATGAGAACACAGATGCCAAGATCTCCTCTTCTTAGAAATTCCTTATCAATGCCATGGGGAAGATCTTTCATGAGATGCTAACTCAAAGCCCTTCTCCTATGGAATCTCTTTGCCCTGAGACTAGTATGACTATTTATGCCAAGCTGAATGTCATTAAGTCAAAGGTAGATAACTTGCAGAAGAACGTTGGGACTCTAGTTAGGATGGGTGAATTAGACACTAAAGATATTGATTACACAGCTCGAAGTATATCATCAATTGGACCCAAGATTCTTGATATGGAAGCGAAATTGAATATTGCACTGTCTGTAGTAGATTTCAGAGCTTTGTTTCAATGCTCTCAATAGTTCACATGTCAAGGTTTTGATTAGATCGCGCACCTTTCCAGATGTCACAATCTCCTTCTCAACGAGCTTAATGATCATGAGTTTTTATTAACTTCCACAGGAAAGTAGCAGTTGGAGCAAGATATATCCTTGAAGATAATTATCCAGTAAGAGGACTTCAAAGCTTCCCTTTATGCCTTTAATCTCTACTTGGAACAAATTGTGAAGGGCTAGATATCAAAGGGGGAGAAGGTAGCTGAAGATGCTCTCCGAATGGCAAACCTCAACAAGGGATCTCTTCCTAGGTGATCTTAGTATCCTCCTCTTACTTCGCATCATCAACAACCTCAGCAGTAACAACCAAAGCAAAACCAAAAAAAGACTGGACCCTCCTCTCCCTCTTCCAAACTTAGAAAACAAAACCTTGTACCTTATAGTAATAGATTATAGACTTGTAATTGTAATATATCTTAGTATTGTAATCTTAGCTCAGGACATCAATTATGTACTGACTAAAATATTTTGATTAATAAAAATTAAAAGTTTTTATCTCAAGGTAAGATCTTCTTAACTTTAAATATTTTATGTTGTATGTATGTTTCTGCTGTGTGTTGAATATATGATGCAAGAACTCATATAAAGAGACCAACTCCAAACAAAAGATGAAGTATGACCAAGTCCCAAAATGAAGAAAAATCCTCTAAGTATGGGGGAGCTGAGCTGGTTGAAGAAGACTCACTCAGTATGGGGGAGTTGCTAACTAAGGGAAGTCACTAAGGATAAGGGAGTCTTACATCACTTTCTAGGTAATCCTAATATCTCTAAATTATCTTATTTAATTAATCTCTTCTACTACCTAGTTTGCTATTTGTCCAAAATGGGGGAGATTGTAGAACCCAAGTTAATAGTACTTAATATACTTGAATGTTTTGGAAATAGCAAACTATCTAGGATAGTGAAATTAATTGAGTAATAAGTGTAATCTTAATTAATGAAGCTAACTTGAGTTTGTTTAAGGAAAAACAACTTAGTTTGCTGAGTAATTAATTAAGTTATAGCTTAGAGTAGGAAAGGCTGAGTCTGTGCTGAGTACTACATAGTTTATAAGGGTATCAACTCAGCTGCGCTGAGTTAGCTTTTATTAATTAAAAGTTGAATTGTTTGACACTTAGAGAATTAAATGACACTTATGTTATTAAAGTTTTCTATGAAAGATGGAATATTCTTTCGATTCTTTTCAAGTTAAAAAGCATTGAAATTAAAGAAGATTTCTAGTGGTCCTCACAAGACAAAAGGTATCAGTACGGAATGTCAGAGATTCCGCACTAAAGTCCAAGGCAAAAGGAATTCTTGGCCATGCATCGTTTCTCAGTGTTTCTGCATTCCACTACCTGCGTTAGTAATGTCAACCAATCTCAACATTCCACGTTGCATTTTGCACGCCTCTCTATCAAAATGATTTTCTTGAAGATAAATGAGATTTTGTCCATGGAATTTTTTCACGCCTCAACATTCAAATTTCTATCTTTAAATATCCTAGAATCTGTCTCTAACAAGAAGATTTGAAAGATATGAAGAGAAGAGAATTGAAGAATTGCAAGGATGAAATGTTTGCAACGGCTACTTCTCAAAGCTTCAAGTATAAATAAAAGATTGAAGAAGATGTTCAAACTTGGTGAATCACCTTGAATTTCTTTATTAGTTGAAACTCCGCGCAAATACTCCCAACTTCAAGAAATTCCAAATTCAAGCAATCAACAAACAACCATTTAAAATCTGTTTGTAATAGAGAGAATCAATACTTAAATTTAACATTGTAAGGATTCAACAATTTATAAGTTAAATTCAGTTTGAAAACTTTTATTCAAATCAGAGTGTCAGTTTTGGAAGGATACCCAAACTAAGTTGAGTGGTAGTTAGAAAGAAAGGTACTTTCTGTAAAACGTCTCCACCCAATGTAAAGGCTATTCCGCCTAAGGAACGAACACTAGTGGATTTAAGCTTGAAGAAGGAATCCGGGGATAGAAGGTAGGCTCGGGGCAAAACCAGGAAAAAACCAAGTGTTGAAGTTCTAAATTTTCACTTTAGCTTTTATCACGCTCAAACTCATTCATCATTCTTTCTATGTTTATTATTTTGCTTGAAAAACCAATTCTGATTAAAGATAAACTGTCCAACAAAGCTGAGCAATTTATAAGTTTTTAAACCTGCTCAGCATATCATAACTCAGCATGCATCTAAAAACTTAACTTGGTTAAATGTTTTCAAAAATTTAAAAAGTAACCAAGAAATTCATTCTCCCACCTCTGTGGTTGTTTATAAGCTATCTAAGGACCAACGGTGGAAAAATTCTCGAAAGTCAAAGTCAAATAAAGAAGAATCGAGAAGTCAAAAGTCAAAGAGCTTAAATTAATTAGAAGTCAAATTGTAATAACTGTTGATTCCTTTTCTAAAAAGGAATCATAATAAATTAAGGATTTGGACTTCCCAATTATCTTATTCAAGAAAAAAGACTAATGAAGAAAAAATTCATATCAAGGAAGAAAGCCTAAATTTAATAAGAAGTGCTCAACAAATCAAAATCCTGTTGGAACAAGGAAAGAAGAAAATCTTATAAATACCTATTCATCAAATCATCAATGTATAATTCAACATGTAGAATAATTTTGCTTTAGAGTTGAGAACATTAGAGTATATTGAATTCTTTAGATTTACTATCTTTCAAATTAACTATTTTACTCTTTTCATCTTTCAATTTTTATTTATTTCATTTTTTTCATACTTTCATTTCTAGTTTATTTCAATTCTATTTTAGTTCAAGTTACGCCTTTTATTTATTTAGTTTTATCTCAATTTAGTTTTATTATTTTATTGTTTACCATATCTAAGTAGCTTAGCTGTGACTTAGCCACGGAGTATAGCCATATCTATTATAGTGTGAGGAATGAAATTTGCATCATGACCTATACATTGGTCTTGATACATAAAGGGTTTTAAAGGAAGATCTCTTTATCTTGCTACTAATTTTGCCAACCAATTGGTAAGTCTTTGTTATCTATATTTAGTCCTGATCTTCCATCTATAATTGTGTTTATTGAAGGATAAAGTAATGATAGTCTTTATGAAGATCATGAGAGAGATTGATCGAATGCTCATTTGGAGTGATTCACTACTTGTCTATTGGGACTTAGGTTTTTCTAAAAGGTATTGCTATTTACCAGCGAGTTCTAAAGCATGACTTTAGGAGTCATAATGAGTAAGAAGCTGGTCATGATGTGAAGTCTAGTCTTTGTACGAAGTAAGGGAAGATTACTGGTGTTGGACGGTGTGGAACATCTCTATAACTAAGTCTAGTTCTTGATGTTGTTCATCTTTGGTAGAACCGCTAAATAAGTTTGAATCTGAAAGTGTTTCATGACTTCAGATTTATCCGTGTATTTTTCCAACAAAGATTGAAATTATTCTCTGAAAATGTTAAATGGAGAATCTGTGAAGGAAATGACAAGCAAGTTTTCAAAAATGAACAAGTTTGAGGGTCATAGTTTTCGAAGATGGAAGAAGAAGATGAATTTTTATTAATTACACTGAAAGTAGTCTATGTTCTGACTACTCCCATGCCAGAATTTGTTGAAGATGAAATAATGGAACAGACTAGGAATCATAGCAAATGGGAGATCAATAACTACATCTATTGCAGTCACATTTTAAATAGTATGTTTGATTCCCTTTTTTATGTATACCAAAATGTTGAGTCTGCAATAGAACTATGAGATTTTGTAGAACTAAAGTTCATGGAAGAAGATGATTTTAGTAAGTGGTTTATGGTTGGTAATTTTATTAACTATAAAATGGTTGATAATAGACTAGTCATGGAATAATATAATGGATTGTTAAGGATTATGGATAAATTTGTTCAACATGAAATGAAAATGGATGAATCCAATTCGATTTCTAGTATCATAGATAAACTACCACCCTCTTGGAAAGATTTTAAACATACTTTGAAACATAATAAAGAAGAGTTGGCTCTGGTTCAACTTGGAAGTCATTTTAGGATTAAAGAGTCTTTGAGGGCTCAAGAGATTGACAATAATCCTAAGGGGAAAACCAAGTTAGTAATGTTTCCGTGAATATTGTTGAGGAGGGTGTTTTCTCTAACAATCTAAATACAGACAAAGGGAACAAACGTAGGTTTAAAGGAAATTATGAAAAGTTTTTCAACATGAAACCTAACTCGGCTTGTTGGAAGTGTGGCAAATCGAGTCATTTTAAGAAAGATTGTTAAGTTGGCAAAGGTAAGAACAATTATGGTTCAAATGGATCAAAGGATTCTGGAAAGAAACAAGGTTAGATTTCAATGCAAAATTATGATTCTAATCTGATTTATGTGTTTTTAATATCTTAGGCATTTTATTTGTAGGATGATGATGTTGCTTTGTTGATTGATTCTGGTGCAACAATCATGTGTGTAAGGATCTTGATGGTTCAAGACTACGTTAAAGATGGGAAATGTTGCAATTGAACCAATCAAAGGACTGGGAACTGTTAATCTTGTTTTTATATCTAGAAAATGTATACATTTAACTAATGTATTATATGTTCCTGAGATTCGAAAGAATCTTTTGTCTAGTGTTATATTGAATAATTATGGGTACAAACAAGTGTACAAAAGTTGCAAGTATATCTTGTCCAAACATGGTACTTTTGTATGCTTTGGTTATTTATGTAATGGAATGTTTATGTTAAATACTATGTTCTTATATGGTTTTTTCTAATTCTAGCAATTTATTGAATAACTTTGTTTTGTGGCATGCTAGACTAAGACATGTACATAATAAAAGGTTAAAAGATATGTCTAAAATGTCTTATATCTACTTTTGATATAAATCACGAGAAATGCAAAAATTGCATGTAGATGAAGATAACTAAAAAACCATTCAAGACTATGACTTTTGTATTAGAATACATAGTGATTTGTATTATTTTCATGCTACTTCGTTAATAGCAAATAAAAAGTATGTTATTACTCTTATTGATGATGCAACTAGATATTATTTTGTTTATTTGTTACATGCTAAGAATGAAGCTCTAGATAAATTTAAAATTTATAAACAAGAAGTATAGCTACATCAAGGTAATTCAATTAAAAGATTATGTACTGATAGAGAAGGGGAGTATTATGATCCATCATATTTTCAATCTACTAGAATAATAAATCAAACCATAGCTCCTTATACACAGCAACAAAATGGTGTGGTAGAAAAGAAGAATAGAACTTTGAAAGAAATTATTAATTCCATGTTGTCCTATTTAGGCTTGAGTGAAGGTTTTAGGGATGAGGCTATATTAACGGCCTGTTATTTAGTAAATAGATTTCCTAATAAAAGGAATAAAGTTACCCCCTATGAACAATGGAATAAGCAACTATCAAAGATGAGTTTTCTAAGAGTCTGGGGGTTGTAGAGTAGTCGTAAGACTCACTGAATTGAAAAAGAGAAACTTGGGTGAAAAAGACATAGATTGTATCTTCATTGGGTATGCTCAACATTATCATGCATATAAGTTCTATGTTTTAGAATATAATGACTACATATCTGTGAGCTTAGTTATAGAGTCAACAAACATCGATTTTGATGAAAATAGATTTACATCTATACCTGGACTAAGAGACATGATTTAGAATTCATTCATTGGAAACTCAATTCAATCAAAAGATATATCCAGTCATAATATTTCTTTACTTGAACCATCTACACCTAAGAAAAGTACCAGAGCTAGAAAAGCTAAATCTTTTAGAGATGACTTTCACCTTCATTTAGTTGAAGGGTCAAGCGATGAGGTTGAATATCAATATCAATACTATTTTATTATTAAAGAATATCTAAGAACTATTATTGAAGATATGGCTTTAAGAGATGTTGAATTCTAGAAAGAAACTATCTATAATGAAATGGATTCTATCATGCATAAAAATACATGGGATGTGACTGATTTACCACTCGATTGTAAAGCGCTTGGAAATATATGGATTTTCAAAAAGAAATTCAAAGTGGATGCTACCATAGATAAGCATAAATACATATTAGTTATCTAAGGCTTTAGGCAAAATGAATGAATGGAATTTGTTGATATTTATGCTCATGTTTCAAGGACCTCTACTATTAGGTTGTTGATAGAACTTGCACCTATACACAACCTTGTAATTCATCAAATGGATGTAAAAACTACATTCCTTAATAGTGAATTTTATGAGGAGATTCATATGAAGCAACTAAAAGGGTTTGTTATGTTAGATTGTGAAAACAAGGTATGCAAGTTGAAGAAATCATTATATCTAATGAAAGAAGCACCAAAAGCATGGCATTAAGAGTTTAATGATGTGGTTTAGTCTAATGGTTTTCTCATTAACCAAGAAGACAAATGTGTATAGAGAAAGTTTGATGCTTCTAGTGAATGAGTTATGATTTGTTTATATGTGGATGACATGTTTATCTTTGGTACTAACCAAAGTCAAGTTGATAAAACCAAGAAGCTTTGTCATCTAGTTTTGAGATGAAGTATTTGGGAGAGGCAAAGGTGATTCTTGGTATAAGGATCAAGTGAAAGAATAATATGATTTCAATTACTCAATCTCATTATATTGCGAAAATTTTGAATAAATTTAACTTCAAGTTTAGCACTCCTATAAATCCCTATTTTAAGCTTCTACCTAATAAAGGTGTTGTAGTATCTCAACTTGAATACTCAAGAGCTATTGGTAGCCTTATATATGCCATGATTATCACTAAACCATATGTAGCTTATGCTATTAGAAAACTTAGTTGGTATACATGTAATTCTAACTCGCATCATTGGCAAGCTTCAAGCCTAGTATTCAAATACTAAAAAGGAACCAAAGATTATGGTTTAACTTATAAGGGATTTCCTTCAATTTTAGAAGTTTATTCAGATTCAAGTTATATTTCAAATGAGGAAGATTATTCTTCCACAAGTGGGTGGGTATTCCTTCTTAGGGTAGGTGTTATCTCTTAGGGGTCAAAGAAACAAACTTGTATCACTAACTCAACAATGGAATGTGAGTTTCTAGCATTAGCAGTTGCTGGTAAAGAAGCTGAATGGTTGAGAGATCTATGAAATTTTTTGTGACCTAAACCAACATCTTCTATATCTATCATATGTGATAGTTAAGTTGCCTTGGTAAATGCTTATAGACAAGTGAACAAAGGAAGGTCTAGACATTTAGGTGTTAGACATAACATGATTCAGGAACGCATCATGCATGGTGTCATATAATTAAAGTTTGTATTAACTGAGCATAATTTAGCTCATCATCTAACCAAAGGTGTAAGAAGAGATCTTGTGCACAAGTCGACTATGGGGATGGAATGAAAGTCCATATGATATCTTTCATTTTGAGATACCCAATTCTCATTTAATATGACATTAAGTGTTGAATTCAATGAACAAAGCTTAACATCTAAAGATTGGAACACATTATAAAACATCCCATGGTGTGTATTCAGACCCGCAGATAATTAAGGAGGTTGAAATTTGATTTCTTAATAGTTTTTTTAAAAAAATTGCATATGCAGGTGCAAGAATAAAATATGTACCTATATGAGCATGATTTATAGTCACTTCAAGAAGTTAGGACTTGGCTTTGATATGCTTATAAAGGATAAGAGCACAAAGTTATTTTAAAGATAGTGTTATGCAAGACTTTTTAGAATGTTTACTTATATGTTTATTATCTTTTTGTATTCACGATGAATAACAAAGGTTCAATACATAGTGACACCTTTTGTATTCGAATATTTGGAAAGTGTAATGTACTAAGATGAAATTCAATTGTCACAATATTTTCATTTATGCATGAGTTTGTTATTTATTGTGATGTTGTTTAGTTAATCAAGGATTACACTAAAATAGGGGGAGGGGATTTGTTAGTACTTTTAGTGTAATTGGATCGACTAGTTCACCAATGCAATCGTAATATTTCATCGAACAAGTTGGGAGAGTGAGGAGTGTACTCTTGTTCGGGTTACATTACGATACCGAGGGTCCAAGGGCAACGCCTTGGGTAATGGTGAAAATTTCTCTTTTTACCCTGAAAAGTCATGTTTTTTGCACCAAAAACCTACCATTTTCCCAAAACATCATGTATTTTCAAAACCTATCATTTCCCAAAATGTCATGGAATTTCAAATGGTTTTTTCTGCTATAAAAACCGGGCATTAAGCAATAAACACATACAGTTCATTTTTCATCTTTTTAGAACAAATTCTCATTCTAAGTTCTTGTTAAAATTCTAATTTTATCCAATTAAAATATTTGGTAGAACCGCCAAATAAGTTTCAATTTGAAAGTGTTTCACGACTTCAGATTTATCCATGTATTTTTCTAAAAAATTCTTATCAAGAATTTAAATCCTATTGGAAGAAGGAAAGAAGAAACTCCTATAAGTACCTATTGGTTGAATCATCAATTCTTAATTCAACATGTAGAATAATGTTGCATTAGAGTAGAGAACATTAGAGTATATAGAATTGTTTAGATTTACTTTCGT
Organism: Euphorbia schlechtendalii; assembly: GCA_949673415.1. Lineage (NCBI taxonomy): Eukaryota > Viridiplantae > Streptophyta > Magnoliopsida > Malpighiales > Euphorbiaceae > Euphorbia > Euphorbia schlechtendalii. The sequence continues at coordinate 18,095 of CATIWQ010145442.1, read as the reverse complement.
TCAACTTTATTGTTTTACTCTTTTATTCTTTCCATTTTTCGTACTTTCAACTCTATTTTCATTCAAGTTATGTCTTTTATTTATTTATTTTTTTTGTAATTTACTATTTTTCTTTTATTATTTATCATGTCTAAGTAGTTTAGTTGTGACTTATCCATGGAGTAAGAACCGCATCTATTATGGTGTGCAGACTGAAATCCGCATCATGACGTATTCATCAGTCTCAATACATAATGGGTTTTGAAGGAAGATCTCTTTATCTCGTTGTTGGTTTGGCCAACCAATTGTTAAGTCTTTGTGATTTATAGTTAGTCCTGATCTTACATCCGTAATTGTGTTTTTTGAAGGATGAAGTAATGACGGTCTCTATGAAGATCGTGAGTGTGATTGATCCAACACCCATTAGGAGTGATTTACTACCTGTTGGTTGGGACTTAGGATTTTCTAGAAGGTATTTCTATTTACAGACAACCTCTAAGGAGAGATGTCTGGAGTTACGGTGAGTAAGAAGGTGGTCTTTGCGCAAAGTCTTGTCTCTGTACGAAGTAAAGAAAGATTGTTGGCATTGGATGGTGTGGAACATCAATATTACTAAGTCTAGGTCTCCATATTGTTCATCTTTGATCCCATGATTACTATGAATTTTGGTTTCCCTCCTTTGGTTAAGTTACTCTATTACCACTAGGAGTCAGCTTAGTCTGTACACTTTATTTTACTTTCCATGCTTTAGTTTTAGTCTTTACAACTCACTTATTTTTCAAGGAGACTCTGTTAGGTTATGATAAGACCATTTAAAGTGATTATATTCGATTTCATTCTCTAGTGGATTTGACATCTTCTTACCCAATCTCTATATTGATTGCAGAAATATATTTTTGCTTGTCTTGACACCCATCAATCATAAAGATGCTCGGTAAGTAAAAGGAACGGGTGTGCATATGACCGGAACAACCATCCTTTGGAGGATTTTTATTCCCTTATGGTTAAGTATGTTCCTTAGAGAACTTGGAGCCCACATAGCTAAGTAGATTAGGGTCCATGTGACCAATGAGTGAACTTTAAAAGCATGATCAAGACTGCTAAATTGCACAATTGTTTAAAAGAAGAAGTAACTTTATTAATTTGATAGAGGTTTACATCAGTCAGTGTCTTTGTTTCTGTTATTTATTCTTAGGTCCGTTAGGGGGCGTTGCTTATTTAAAAACCTTGTTATAGGAAAAAGCTAGTGAAAAAAACCTATGATAAGGGAAAAAGATTACAGCAGTTTCGCCCTCTACGAGTGATTTGGTGTATAGTATTGTCTAAGAAAAGTGATGTTCCAAGTTCTTGTGAGTTCTTTGCCATTCATTCATGTAATTTTGTATGTCACATGTCCAAGGACTTTGCTCACTTGATACGGACCTTTCCATTTTACTCCTAACTTCCCTTTTCCTTCCGAGCTTTGAGATGGGGTTGAATCTCTTAAGACCATGTAACCTTCCTTCAATCATACTTCTTTGACCTTCTTGTTATGATATTTCATAATTTTAGCTTTGTAAGAAGCCATCAAGATTCATGCCCTTTCTCTTCTTTCTTCTAAGTTGTTTAATTGATGCGAGAGGTTTATGTCATTCTTCTCCTCCAAGAAATAGATAAATCTATCAATCAGTGCTTTGATCTCTAGCGGTATATCCACCTCCACTCCATATACAAGTAGGAAAGTTGTTTCTCCGGTAGGTTGGCGTGGTTTGTATCTATATGACTGTAAGACATTTAATTCTTCCTACCAAGATACCATCTGACCAATGAAGAGTTTCTTTAAACCCTCTCCCAATGTTTTGTTGGTAACCTTCTTCTCACCTTTGGTTTGAGGGTGTGCCACAAAGAAAAGTTTTACCTGATCTTTAATCCTTTCCAAAAGTCACTGAACTTAGTGGAGGTGAGCTGCTAGTCATTGTCTTAGATGATTTTATTTAGGACTCCAAATCACACAATGGTATGATCCCCAAACAAAATTTATCACTCTCTCTGACATGATGGCGCTTACTATTAAGGCTTCTGCCCACTTTATTTGATATGATCGCTTACTCTTGGATGTATTTGGTAGCATCTGCATGCATTTTGGGCTAGCATTAGCCTAGGAGCTTTTTGAGTCATGTTAGTGTGATGGTTGCTTGATAGAAGTCGCATTCTTCTTCGTGAAGTTCGCCTAGCACATATTTCCCTTTCTCTAGTAGGATGCATCTAAGCTAAGCTTCTGTATGAGCTCTTTGGTATAAATTGTAGTCAATCATTACATAGCTGGTTCACTTTTTCACTATCTTTGTCGCTTTTATCCAATCACTCGGTAGTTTATCATACGATAGGTAGTTAACAAGTGGCTCCATCCATCCCAATTCCATTTGTTCAAGAAGTAAAAAGTCATTTTTGATGGACTTTAGATCACCTCATAGGGCATTGTAGACTTTTTCATTCATCTCTGGTCAAAGTGGATTTAGCCAGCTTGTCTACTTCTTCATTATATGTGTACGAGATGTGTTCCACTCTCTATGTGGTTCCTTTAGACTTGATCTCTTTGAGGAGGTTCTAGACTCTTGCTAGAAATCAGACCATTCTTTGTTCTTTGGTGGCAAATTTCTTATTCACCTGACTTAAAATAAGCTTTGAATTATTCTTGATGCATGATAATCTATTGTAATTCCTTTCCCAATTCTATCCCTTTAATCATGGCTTCATATTTGGCTGCGTCTTTGGTGGCTGAGTAAGCTAATTTTGTTGCGTAAGAGAGTTTGATTTTTCTATCCCCTTGATGACCACTCATATCTCGACTCCTTATAGGGAGTAGGCTTCATCTATGGAGATTGTCCATTCTTCCATTTTAGGCCTTTTCTGCGAGTCCAGGCCTACGAATTCTGTCACAAAATTTGCAAGTACTTGTGCTTTCGAAGTCTTCCTTACTTTAAATAGTACATCATATTCTCCCAGATGAACTTCTCACTAAGCTTGGCATCTAGAGTTTTCTAGTCATTGTAAAACTTTCTTATAGGGGAAACTGGTCCTAATAATGACCGTGTGAGCTTAAAATTAGGGGCGGAGCCATTTAGACACATATATGAGTGCAAGAGCGAGCTTATCAATCTTGGGATATCTTATTTCTTCACTTTTTAGGGTCCTACTTATATAGTAGACCTGATGTTTCCCTTCTTCATTCTCCTTTACTAATACCGATCCTACTGCTTCATTATTAGTTGCTAAATACATGTATAACTCTACACCTGGCTCTAGATAATTGAGTAATGGTGGGGACCCTAAGAATTTTTTAATACTTTTGAAGGCCTCTTGGCAAACTTCCTCCCACTTGAAAGCTTGATCTTTCTTGATAGCTTTGTAAAGTAACATACATCTTTTAGCCGAAAAAGAAATGAAGCGTTCGAGCACATTGATCCATCCATTGAGCTTGTGTACTTCTTGTAAGGTGTTTGGAGGCTGCATTTGCATGGTTGCCTCAATCTTCTCTTAGTTTACTTATATCCCTCTTTATGAGATGAGGTAACTTAGGAACTTGCCCCCGTTTACACCTAAAGTGCATTTTCAAGGTTAAGCCTGAGACAATAATGTTGTATAATCTTGAAGGCATTTTGAATATCCTCAATGTAGCTTTCTTCATTCCTAATAATCATATTTTCTATATAATCTTCAACCATTTCTCCTATGTGATCTTTGAGCATGTCGTTCCCCAAACTCTAATATGTAGCTCCTACGTTCTTAAGCTCAAACGACATGGCCTATGTAGCAATAAATTCCCTCATGCGTGATGAAGGAAGTTTCCTCTTTGTCATCCTAGTTAATTTTTATTTGATAGTATCCTGTATTTGCATCTAGGAGTAAGTAGATAGCTAATCCAACTATTGAGTCTACCAACGGATCAATGTTGGGAAACAAGTAGCTATCGTAGGGAGTAGCTTGATTCGAATTTGTGAAGTCCACACACATTCTCCATAATCCTTGGGCTTCTTCATGAGGACCACGTTGGTGAGCCAATCTGGGTAATGCACTACTCTGATGTGTTTGGCATGCAATAACTTTTGGATCTCAGCCTTGATGGCTTTTTATCCTTTAGGAGCGTGATTTCTTCTTTTCCTTGATCGTGTCAGCTTTGGGATTCAGTTCCATCTTGTGAGTAATAATCTCAGTTGGTACACCAGGTATGTCATCATTGTTCCACGAGAACATTTGTTGTTCTTCTTCAAGAAATTTTCAAATTGAAGCTTCAACGTTTGGATTCAAGTTTGGTGTTATCATGAACATTTCAAAATCACCCACTAGTTTTACTTTCTTTGCTTCAATCATCTCATTTTTCAACTTCATCAATCCTTAGTTAGGCTAGGTATGTCTTGTGCATCATGTGGGGATTCCTATGATGAGCATGACCCCGTGTGGTAGGGATCCGCAAGACTAGTCCTCTCATTGATATTAGCGAGTCTGTTTTGTACTATGAATGACCTTCCAAGTATGATGTTGTAGGCGATTAAATTTCAACAATAATTAATTCAACTTGTGCTCGCCATTTATGCTTAACGTTACCTAGTTCCACTTCTAAACTAACCTGACCAAGCGTGAGCATCGTGTAACCACTCACCTAGATGAGTGGGGAGTAACTTGGAAATTTTCAATTTTGCGATTATATATAATTATGCTAGTGCATGCTTGGTGATCAAGTTAACTAAGCATCATGTGTTTATGATGATTCTCTTGACTACTAGATCCAGTCTTCGTGTCTTGATCATGTTGTACTTGGAAAAGGACTCTCATATATCTTTATCAGGTATTTTTCTTTCCGCATGCTTTTGTCTTTTAGAGGATATATGTGAGTCGAGGCCTCTGCCAATTATTAGGATCACTTCTTTTGTTTGTTCTTTAGGCTCTTTATCTTCTTTGTCTTTCATGTCATCTCTCGATGAATTCTTTGTGATACCTTTCACAAATTGTTCATATTTCCCTTCTTTTATCAACCGGTGCACTTCATCTGCCAACATACAATAGTCATCCATGTGATGGCCTCTACCTCTATGTAACTCACAATATTTGCTCATATCTCGACCCAATTGTGAACCGGCAATTGACTTTGGGTAGCGCAAGCTCCTTTTGTCATTACTTTTTGTATGGCTAATAGGATGTCACTTAAAGAAGAGCTTAAATCGTTAACTTGACACCCAATATTGGGGTGATGTAGTCTTTCGAATTGTTGCTCCTCAAGCTGCTACCCCTTCCTCATCTAGATCTCTGGTCTTCAAACCTAGGTTAATTATAGGTGCCCGGTTATCCCTTGGTTGGTGAAAATTATCTATCTCAATATGACCTTTATTGATATTCATCATCTGCTGTAAGTAAGCTAGATTTCTCTACACAATTTTCATGCCCAATCATTGGTCATGTATTTCCCTTATCATTTCTTCTTTAGCAGTGCTGTAATGGACATTTTGCACTTGAAGGCAACACCCGTTGAAGCGTTTGATATGTACTCTCAACAACTCATTAGATGTATGTATAACATCATGGAGCGTGTGAGAGGTGGTTCCCGATGGAATGGAACCGATGAACTTGGTGTAAAACTTTTGTTGAAGCATTTCCTATTAGTTGACCGACCTGGCTGGCAACCATCGAACCAATAAGTAGCTAACTCAATCAATGCATTATGGAAATAATGACATGCATGGGCCTTGGAGACATGTACCATGTCCATCTTATTCTTGTAGGTCTTAACATGCATATGAGGATCCGTGCCACTTTGTTATTATCAAAGTGTGTGATCTTTACGTAAGGATTTAGCAGTTTCTTCTACCTCTAAGCACGGAGAGTAAGAAGCTATTAGGAGGGGTTCATGAATTGTAACGGCGTAATGGTTGAGCCTTTCGTTGAACATCTTTATAAACTTCGGATCGTTCAAGTAGCTCTTTTCTTTTCCTTGGAGGCGGTGGCACACTATAAAGAGGAGGTGGGGTAGTTTGCTCCCATGGTGGCATGAGTGATCATACGTCGGGTGGTAGGTCTCTTCTAAGTGACCTAACAGGTGTGCCCAGCCTCCATTTTATGTCATCTTTGGGATTGGACACTTTGCTATGCCCATTAAATCTTCCCATGATGCTGTGTTGAACCTATCTATTTTTTAGTCGATTATTAAGGATGATGGACTGCTTTTGGCCATTCCCTATAATGGGTTAGAAAAAATAGTAGATGTGATGGTGCTTACCATAGGATGATGCTCCATCATAGGCGGATATCCAAGCATATGGTAGCTTCCCATGTTATGGTAATATCGATCGCTAATCGTGTGCCATGCCATGGCGATGCTGGTATTGTTGTTGAGGAATCCATATAAATGGCACCTGAGATCGCCTGATCCTCTGGTGTCATTTGATACTTTTGCACCACGGTTTTGAAAAACTAATGATGTTGGCGGCGGAAGGGGTTGTTGAAATCGGAGTAAGAGGTAGTGCTTGACCCCATGGTTGATGATGTGAACATCATGATCGTCATAGAAGAAACAAATGGTAGTGTTCCTTCGCCTATGTCATTGATGTCTCCGTCCACCATTAGATTTTGTGTTCATTCGCTTGAACAAAAGCTTTTGTGTATAACAAAAAGAGTTTTCTCCATGCTCACCGCATAATTGAAAAATTGGTAATACAAAGTGTTGTTACGTGCCAATCTTAATAGAAATATAATCTTCAAGGCCTCCTTGAATGATGATCAAAATCTAAAAAATAGGGAGTTACTAAGGGGAGCTAGCTGTGTAACAGACGTAGCCTTTCCAATGTTTTCATATTCATATAGCTAATAGCTGGACAAAGTTCAGCCTGAAGTTCTAATATTGCGAGTCAGGATTCATGCTTTTTGTAAGAAACTTGACCAAGTTTGGTCCAAACTCGGCATGGGCACCGAACATATCTATTTGTGAAGGACTAAAATAACTAAAATTCATTTGTTTTGCATAAATGCATAACAATGTACAACACTGGACTAAGTGCAAGATAACATAAAAATAAAATAAGTCGTCATCTTTTTTAACAAATGTTGCTTGTGTTAAGAATGTGAAATCATAATTTCCAGCTCCGAAAAAAATATCTGTTTTCTTTTTCTAGTTTTTGTTTGTTTCTTGTGAACAAAGGCTTTCACATTCCGGGAATAATCACTTTATGAACCACTAATGCTAATGACCGTTTACTAATTAGAATATGGAAATCATAATTTCTATCTTTGAAATTTATTTTGTTTCCTTTTACTTAGTTTACTGTTTTTTCTTTCTTTAATAATTTCCGGGAACAAAGGCTTTTTGAACCACTAACTGCTATCATATAAATGAATTATTTTTCTATTCAACATCGTCGTTTTAAAGATTTTTTGAACATTTCTTTTACTAAAAAATTTATAATAAAATATAAATAGTGAGTACGGTTGAGTAGGGATGAGTAAAACCGAACCAAAATGTTAGAAAATTATATTTGAACTTGAACCGAAGTATATTCGGTTTGTTTTAAGTTGAACTGAAGTAATCCAGTTTGGTTTGGTTATAAACCGAATGTCTTAACGTTTGTAATATAAAACATAATTTATTATACGTATTAACGTTTTAGGATTATAAGAGTGACATTTAAATGTTATTATATTGATGTGAGATTAATTGATACATTTTCTATTGACATATATATATTTTTTTAAATCTTATGTATGTGTTAACTCTTATGTATGTGTTAACTAAGTATGTAATATATAAATTTGATATTCAATTGTATATGATAAATCTTAATAAAATCAAAACAAAAAATCACCATTACAAAATGAAATGAGATTTTACTTTTCAATTATAAATACAAAAGAAAATGAAGTAATACTAAATAATGATGATTGAGTACTGTTTAAAAAGAGAGCCTGATATTGTTTTAGAGAGGAATGTGAGGAATACCAATATAAGATAGTGATAAAATCAGTTTGTGTGTGTATATAATTCAATATTTACATTCATTCGCTTTTTGTTCAAGTTTTATCACAAAAACTGATAACCGAAAACCCGATATCATAATTTGAAACACAAAAAACGAATCGAAATGAATTATGTTCAATTCAGTTTTTTTATTTAGTTTCGGTTTGGTTTCGGTCAATTCGGTTTTGCACACCCCTACTTGTTGAGGTTGACTGGAAGAGATTTATTCATCCTAACCAAATGTCTTAATTTTGATCTCCAACTTCGCATATGGAGCAACCTTAAATAAATTTTGAGCCATTAACCCACCTATAACATGCCTACAAGTCAATGAGGTAATTGTAGGGTAAGTCCAACAATTCGTCACTTTTCTACTGATAAATTTAATAACTTTTCTGCAGAGTTTGGCAATATTTTAATGGTGCCAAAAACTTGTTCACATAAAGTATAGGTGTTGTCAATAACACTTATCAAGATAGAAAAATGATGATAACTACAAGTATACAGTTGCGATGTAGTTTTAAAAGATATCGAACCCACAGGGAAGGACTGGCTCTAAAGATTAACAAGGAAGACAGAATAAAGAAAATAAAATAGATTTAATATTTTGGATAAGAGGGTTAGAATGAAGAATGAGTAAATATATATATGAAAGATTAGAGAATCTAAATGTATAGATTTTCCCTATGAAATAAGGATAGCAGAGAAAACATGAAAATTCAACAATGATGTTACGATTCACTAAACTATTCTAACAGACTCGGTTCAAAATACCCAGATATTCAATTATTCGCCGCAAAGCAACACATGAAATAACTTTTCTAAACCCAACGCAAATGAATTAAGACAATTATATAAACTTGGACAACATCAATACTATGCTTAGTACGAGTCGCTCTCACATAGCCACATGTAGCAAGTTACCATTCCAAAAATGTTAGCTCACGAAATAGCGTTATATAACAGATCCAGTGATTATACAAGATATTGTTAACCCCAAAAATACTCTTAAAATTAACTCCAACGCATATAACTTGATTAATATGAAAGACTAAACACGAAATACGCATTATGACACATAGACATATCATAAACTTCGACATAGAAAGTATAAGTAGAAAGCAAAGAAAAGTTGTAAGGTATGAAAGTGAAAGCTAAAGTTGATCAAACCGTATCCACTCTTCAATGAGAGTCGTCAATTCCCGCAATTCCTACGTCTGCTTTGAATTCGGTCTCGACCCGTACAGAACCTCCGCTAGGATGCTATTTTTTACGAATATCGAACAAACGAATATTGAAGAACGAAAACTTTTATTGATAAGTGATTTGCAAGTACACTTATACAACAATCGCTCGAGAATATAGAGAAATCTAGTGATCGAAACAAGGACTCGAATCACTTAAACATTTTCTCACTAACACTTATAAACGTAGCGAAACTAGATATTTATTCTTTATCTATACACTATACACTATCTTTCGCCCCTCTCTTCTACACTTTGTGATGCACGAAATTGTAAGGTTTAGAACCCTATTTATAGAGTTTAAAGGGTTGCTTCTATCTAAACGAAGAGTTATGTCCATTGGTGAATGATTGCATCTCTTCATTGTGATTGGTTGAGAAGCATTGATATAATCCACAATGGATAGGAACCTTTTCATGATTGGTTGACTTCTGATAGGTAACCTATGGTTGGCGGTTGAATGCGGTTGATCATGCTTATCTGGCGGTTAGTAGTTAACAAGATAAGACCAGAAAATCATCCAAGTTGCGACCGATATATATAAATCGTGATCATGAATCTTTGATTGGTAAACTTCTATTTCTGAAGTATACAAGTCACGACCGTGAATGATTGTCACAATCGTGAAATGCATTTTCTTCAGAATTCTCCTTGCAACTTCACCGATCTTTGACAGCTTTGATCCTAGCCAAATCTTTAAGTTCCACGCATCTTTTTGTACCTTTTTCACTCTTTTTTCATAGAATTCCACTTTAGATACCACGTGAAATCTTTTATATGAAGTATAAAAATGACTTAATTCATAGCGTTACATTTATAAAATTAATATGATATTAAGTGTAATCATACACTTTATTCATAGTGTTAGATGTATAAAATTAATACGATCGTGAAATGTATGTCGCGCTCACGACTTGTAATGGTTATGGATAACTATTCTCAACCACCAACCGTCGGATTAAACAGATCAACCACCATCAACCGCCACCAACTGTTAGAAGAAAAGACACCTTTTGGAAGCAATCCAATCATGAAAAGGTGCCTATCCATTAAAGATGAGGGTGAAACTTTTCATCCAATCACAATGAAGTGATGCAACTCTTCGCCAATGGACACGACTCTTCATTTAGATGGATGCAACCCTTCGCAATCTATGAATAGGGTTCAAAATCAACCATTTTCCTATGACATGTATGATTAGCATATGGTAGAGAGCATAATAGATGATATGCGTGATAAACATTAGAGAGTGAAAGTTATAGATTTTGCTAGTTCAAAGTGTTAGAGAGAAAATTGTATGACTGATGTTTTGAACACTAAATTTCTCCACGTATTCGAGTGAGTGTTGTAAGAGTGTAAATACAAAGCACTTATCAATTAATGTTTATATTCTTCAACATTCATTTATTCGATATTCATAAAGAACAGTATCCTAGCGGAGGTTCTGTACGAGTCGAGACTAGATTCAAAGTAGACGCAAGAATTGCGAGAATTGACGACTCCCATTAAAGAGTGGATACGGTTTGATCAACTTTAGTTTTCACTTGCATATCTTACAACTTTACTTTGTTTTCTGCTTCTACTTTCTATTTCAAAGTTTATGATGTCTATGTGTCATAACGAGTATTTCATCTTGCGTCATTTATGTTAATAAAGTTATATGCTTTCGAGTTGACTTTAAGAGTGATTTCGAGGTTAACAAAATTGTGTGTGATCACTGGATCTGTAATTATAATGCTATTTAGTGAGCCAACTTTTTTGGAGTGGTAACTTGCTAAATATGGCTATGTTAGAGCGACCCATACTAAGCATAGTGTTATTGTTATCCAGGTTCTTATAAGTGTCATAACTCGTTTACCCTAGATTTAGATAAAACATTTCATGTGTTGCTCTGCGGTGCATTATAGGATATTTGGGCTTCTAGAACCAAGTTTGTTGAGTTATCTAGTGTTTAAAACAACTTTGATTACACTGCATATATTTCTCTACTATACTTGCTCTTAAGGAATATCTATATAGTTTACATCTTCTCCAATCTGTTCATGCATCTTTCTATTCATTAGTTTACCATCCAAATCCTAGAATTTATCTTATTTCTTTTTTATCTGTAACTCTAGTTGGTCCTTAGAACCGAATTCCTTCCCTATGGGATCGATATCTTTTAAAACTACATCGCAACTGTATACTTGCAGTTATCATGATTTTTCTATTTATTAAGCGGTACTAACAACACATGTTCATATTTAGAACTTTTATCTTATCAGTAGAAAAGTGGGGAACATGTTTTTTACACCGTTACCTGGTATAAATCTTTCAGAACAAGTTTAGTCAAAATCTTGTGAACAATGACCATTTCACGATCGTGATTCCTATTCGCGATTGGCCAAGTCACGCTCGTGACTATCTATCGTGATCTTGACTTATCATTCTTCACTAGCAGAAAGTTACCAACTTACATTCACGATCGCGACACATATGTCACGCTCATGAATCTTGATGGATTTGATCTATTCTTCTCAACTTCCAACCGTCGAATGAGAATGATCAACCGCCATCAACAGTCAGGCGAAGCGACACCTTTTGGAGACAATGATCCATGAAAGGTGCCTATTCATTAAGATAAGTTTGAAATCTTGCATCCAATCACATTGAAGATGATGCAACCCTTCACCAATGGACATGACTATTCGTTTGGATAAACGCAACCTTTCACACTCTGTAAATAGAGGTCGCTTTTTTAATATATCAATCATCTTTCTTAAAAAAAACGAATCCATAAAATATGAAAATTTAGAAGTGAGGAAATAACAAATGAAGTGGCCATGGAAGTAGAGAGAATTTAAAACAAAATCACAAACTCTATTTTATTTAATTTTTTTTTTGAATAAAGTTAGGGCCAGGAAGAAAGAAGTGAGGGTGACACCCGAAGGCAAACAAAGGATTTCCCACCATGGGGGGACCCGCCCTTCCCCACTCCAATCAACCCCCCTAAAATTTATTAAAAGAGAAATAAAAATCAAAAACTAAACTAAAGCTAGTCTAAAAATAGAGTTGAAAAAGATAAAGATAAAGAAAATAATAAACCCGATCTATTGTGAAGGAGAATCCGGGGGACTAGGAGTGAATTGACAATTTTGTTTTGTAAAGAATGAAAGTAATTCCTAAAGCATCGATTTATTACTTTTCTTTAGAATCTTCATGTCTTTCTTCATAACACCAAGTTTAGCTTGGCAACTATCCAATTTAAGCTGCATGCTCACCTTCCAATCTTCCAGAACTTCTTCTTCATCATCATCTTCATCTATTTCGATCATCAGGGCTTTTCCTTTGCGACGGCTTACGGAGGGATTTGATGGTTCGACGGAAGAATCTTCTTGAGGAATGCCCATCGAAAATTCCAATCTTTTCACCCAAGTGATGAAAAATCCATGAATGTATTGCCATGGCTTCCGAAGGAATTAATCTTCTAAACTACACATACTTCGGGGGTAATTCAGCCCTTAAGATCGACGTTTGTAAGGCATTTGACATGTTGGATTAGAACTTTCTCTTGACTGTCCTTACGGCGTTTTATTTTAAGAACGTTTTTGTCGATTGGGTTCGGAGTATTTTAGACTCGATTTGCATTTCTATTTGAACACCGCCCGGGTAGCGAGGATACTTTAAATGTTCTAGAGGTGTTTGAGAAGGATATCCCATTTCCCCTCTATTATTTTGCTTGGTGGAAGATTTTTGGAGTCGGCTTATTTCATCATTAGCAAACTCGGGGAATCTTGAACAAATGAGGTATACTATGGACTCTCTTTTTCCCTCAAATAAGCTATATGCAGATGACATTTTACTTTTTTGTAAATCAACGAGAGCAAATATGAAGGTTGTGAGAGACGTGTTTAAGCTATATGGTGATAACTTAGGATAGCGTGTTAATTGGAATAAATCTTTGATATATTTTAATGATTCCATGCAAATGAATAGAGCAACAAACCTGGCTGAAATCACTGGGATTATGGTGGGAGAGAAACCTTTATATTACCTAGGGATTCTGTTGTTTAGAGGTGCACCTAAAGCGATACACTTACGACCAATTTATCATAGAGTTATCCAACATTTTTCAAGCTGGATCGGGAACTCTTTATCGATGGTTGGACGTATGGTTCTAATAAATTCGGTAATAAATAACTCTCTATTACATTCTTTTTTGGTGTACAAGTGGCCAACCTTGTTGATCGGAAGCTAGAACAAGTGGTTAGGAATTTTTTGTGGACCGGTTGCATTAATAAACGGAAGCAAGTCATGGTTCCTTAGAAGGTTTGTCAAAATCTGCTGCAATGGGTGGACTTGACATTCAAAAATTTGATGACGTAAACCTCTCTATGCTCGCTAAATTGGAGTGGGGGCTGATTACTAGCCAAAGGGATATTTTCATCCTTATACGCAAGTGTTTTTTGAAGAATGATCTACCAATAGATTGGCTGAATAATTCCAGCATATGGAATTACATGAAACACGCTTATAATCTCCTTTGAGATAATATTGTTTGGTATATCGGGAACTCATCTAAGTTGAGCTTTTGGAACTCAGAATGGATTCTCCCGACATTGGGAGATTCACTTAATTTTCCTAAGGCAGTTCGAGCAAGAAGAAATGAGAATGTCTTGGACTTTTACGGAGACAAAACATGGATGAATCTACCATCTATTATTCTAGTTCATTTGCAGCAACAAATCCGACATATAAAACCGATTGCTGATCAAATGGACACGTGTTTTTGGAGACCAACCAGCAGTGGAATTTTCATAGTTAAATTATTCTATCAATGGTTGCAGCCCCCGCTTATTATCAGCCCCATCTCGAAAAAATTGTGGCACAAGTCAATCACTCCATCTCATTCTATTATCTGTTGGAAGGTGGCTTGGGGATACATATGTACCCATGATTCTCTCATTCGCAAAGGCATCAATGTAGTTTCACGATGCAGCCTTTGTAAACATTGTTCAGAGGAAAGAGACCATTTGTTCACTATAGGTGATTTCGTGCTTTCACTATGGGCAGCATTCAATCACTCTTAGGCAGAAACTTTGCAATTAATTTGGGTATTGATGGCCTGCTAAAAGCTACTTTTTTGCATAACTTCAGCCCGCAAGTTTAGATCATATGGAACGCGGTAATAGTCAACATAATTTGGATCATTTGGCATGAGAGAAATGGCTGCACTTTTGATGGCAGACAACCTAATATATCACACTCACTTTAGCAGCTATGGGAGGTTCTAAGACGAACATATGGGATCGGTTTTGGCACAGTTTGGAACTTAGCAGTTGAGATTAACATCTTACACAATTTAAGAACTACCCCTAGATTAAATAAAGCTTCGAGAACGATTGAAGTGAGATGGATTAAGCTGCCAGGAGATTGGATTAAAGTTAATACGGATGCCTTGACAGATGGCGCACCAGGTCCATCGGGATGTGGCGACATTTTTCGGAATTCTAACGGAGATTTTGTTTTTGGTTTTTCTTTTTTCAGGCCAACCACATTCGCTTTTGTTGCTGAACTCGAAGATACAATTTTTGCAATTAAAAAAGCAAAGGAAAATGATTGGAACTAGCTTTGGATTGAAAGCGACTCATCCTTTGTAGTCCAGACGTTTTGTTCAAGAACCACATGGGTTCCTTGGCAAATCCAAGCAGCTTGGATGGATTGCTTGACTCTAATACAGAACATGAGTATTTTGGTGACGCACATTCACAGAGAAGGAAATATGATCGCGGACGCGTTAGCAAACCATGGTCGAATTTCTCAGGACATAACCGAATGGTCAAAGATCTCGCACTTTTGCCAAGGATTTTTATTTCATGACCTTAATGGTCTTTGTAACTATAGATTTCGCTAGACTAGTCTATTGTTTAGACTTTTTCTGTTTTTGTCTCTTTTTCCTCCGAACGTTTTGTATCTTGATTTATTTAAATAAAAATTAGGAGGTTTGTTTGGAGTGGGGAAGGGCGGGTCCCCTTTTGATGCCGCGCCCGGCGTGCCTTCGGGTGTGGACTAATAAGTGGGGTTGGCACTGAGGGACTAATGTCAACCTCGGTTCATTTGTCCTGGTCCTAACCTTATTAAAAAAATTAGCATATGTCGAAGATATAAATGTTGAAACTTCATTGTATGGATTTACAAAAAATATATTGAATTAAAATTCTTTTATAGATGTGTTTCAAATTCAGATCTGTGAAATTCATTGAATCCGAATATGACTACTAATTTAATAGATCCAAAGGATCGAGACCGTGTCCAGATTCAGTTACTCTCATTCCTAATTTGAGATCAAATTAACAAATAATGTGCCGTGGAAAGAGAAAGTGATCTAATTCATCCTCATCCATTTTAATAAAAAAATATATGTTACAGTAATAATTAAATGCATTATATTGATCTGGCTGGCCAATCCTGTCCAATCCTTATAATTTTTATAAAGAGACGATATTTTCTAAATATAGAATATGCAGACATGTCAGTTTGTATTATAATTTGTAAAAGTTATCTTTTGTAGACAAAAATAATATTTTTTTTGGGTAAGGTGCACAAGGATAATATAATTACAAGATTGATGAGTATAAACATTTTACTCATGTATTCAACCCAATTACATCAATATATAAAACTCTTATTATAACAATCAAATATAGTTTGAATGGTACGTTCACAAAGTGGATGGGGTGACCAGGGTTCGAATCCTAACACCTGCAATTGCTTCAAAATAAATCCTATATTTGGTGCAAGTTGATTTATTATTGCAGAACGACTCGAATTACTCTTGATTTATTATTGTTGTTTAATCTTGCTACTCCTATTCAGATAATGGACTGTTATATGGTTATATCATGAGCCCCACCTTAGTCAAACTCAAGGGAAATGATCACTTTTGAACTAAATTGAGTTTCATAGTTACACATTTCATCCCTTTAATTTTTATTTCATTTTTACCTTTATCCTATTTTTTAATTACAATAGTGTTTGTATCACATTTCCTCTCCTATTTTCTTTGAGTATGTTTTCTTATTTTTCAATAATCTATCAGACAATTTACTTTTTTAACATGTCGCTTTAGATATCGTTCTTCATTTTTATCTTTAGAATACCGTCCATTGTGATTTTTCCTCTATTGTAAATATAATATGTATTTCATGTTTTCAAAAAAAATAATGTGTATTTCATATATGTCTATTATATGAATGTTATTTGTCAAATACGTATGCATCATTATATATTAGATTAACTATTTCAATTTTAATATGTTGTTATTTAACCTTAAATCATATGATACTCTATTATATGTCTAACAATGTAAGTAATGGGCAAACAAATACAAAAAGTATACCTAAACAACATGTAATAGATGTGGGTGTGGTTATCACACATTGGAAACAAAAACGGAATAAGAGTGGTATGTAACTAGAGTAGATTGAGTCTTAACACAAGCCAATTGTTTTTGTATTAGATGTGTTCAACCCCACTTGTATTCTCATCAAGCTATCAACATGACGCTCTCTCGGCTCACACACTCTTAACATGGTATCAAAGCGTGAGAATGGTTTGACAACATAAGATCCTTGGTTCTTGTTTAAAGTCTTGGTGGAGTTTGGGTTAGCAGAGATTAGGCCCCTAGTTAACCTTGGCAAGTGGCAACTGGTCCTGGCCTAGTTGTACTTAAGGGGGAGTGTTGAAGATGTGGGTGTGGTTATCCCACATTGGAAATAAAAACAGATTAAGAGTGGTATATTAGTGGAGTAGATTGAGCATTAACACAAGCCAATTGGTTTTGTGTTAGATGGTTCCCATTTGTATGCTCACCAAGCTGTCAACCTGACACTCTCTCGGTTCATAGATTCTCTACAATAGACATATAACAAATAATTAAACATAAAATACATAAATAAGATATATAATTCTGGTGTTATTTCACATATAACAAAAAACTAACAGTTCAACAAAAATATTGGAAAAATCATATCATAGTGGATACTGTTTCGAAGTGTTCAGAATATGAATGGTTCAAAGATAAATGAAAAAAATACAAGAAATTAAAAAACATGTTTTACGCATGTGTTTAAATTAAGGAATGTAAGAAACTATTTTGCAT
The DNA here is from genome assembly GCA_949673415.1 of Euphorbia schlechtendalii. Lineage (NCBI taxonomy): Eukaryota > Viridiplantae > Streptophyta > Magnoliopsida > Malpighiales > Euphorbiaceae > Euphorbia > Euphorbia schlechtendalii. The sequence goes on along the minus strand of CATIWQ010145442.1, from coordinate 751 downwards.
ATATTTATTAACAGATATATAATAGATATATAATATATAAACATACATATATAATAGATATATAGTAGGCTGAGATAATGGAACATATGCTAATGTTCTGCCCGGGAATCCTCTCTACATGGCATGTGCATTCCGTTGGTTAAGTGTAAACCTGATCTTGCATTCCTCTCTATATGGTTTTCTACTAGTATAGTGTTCATTTTTCATAGTGGGGTTGCCCAAAGACTTTGCTACATCTCTATGATTTCATTTCTCATGGTTATTGCGGTCCGTTGAAACAAACATATATTTGTTGAGGGTGGCACTAACATTGACATCTTTACATCAAGCCTTCATCTTTGTTGGTTTCATTTTAATTGTAAGAATAGGTGAATTAGTTTTATGATTACGAATGCTAAGATTAATCATTCGAACTTACTCACTTGTAACTGAGACGTGATACTCTCCTTGTATATCACGATTGTTCATATGATATATTATTTTTTGCCTAGTTAGATCGCTACCTGATTAGAGGTGCCAACCTAATTGGGATGTTTGCAGCTAGTGTTTTAGCATAGGTCCTTTTCTTAAAAAACTAATGTAGCAGATATATCGTTATGGTGTTATTTCACATAAAATAGACAACTAAGGCCATGTTCTCTTCAACTTCTGAAAGGTGAACTGAACTAAACTTAATTCACTAAACTTAACTAAACTTATTTCAGCTTAAATTTATAACTACACATAGCTGAATTGAACTGAATTGAATTGA